>JAULBZ010000420.1:0-31664 GCA_032360805.1 Neoturris breviconis
AATATAATGCATTATATTAGTCGAAAGTGACGTCCCCTATCAGATGACGTCGCTTTCAGCCATAATATAACGGCTTCGTTTAGAATTCGCGCGAACGAATTTGCCTAGTGGAAATCCACCTTATAAATCCATGAAAAAAGTAATATACAAATCCTATAAATTTGGAGACTCACCTGTTTAACTCTATTCATATATTGTTCATCAGTTTCGCCGGGATTTTTCAATGGAATTTCTTTTGCTTCTCTCGTATACACGATTTTCATTTCATTGATATTCATCAAGTCAACTGGATCAATACCATGACGATTTATCAACGCAACAAGGTATTCCTTGTAGTGAAGTCTACAAAAATCAATATAAAAATATTCGTGACGAAAGACAAAAGAAAGCATTCCATCGGTAGAAATGGACGTCACTGCTTTTTAACCATAAACAATCAGATGGTTTACCTATAACTATCCAAAGAACTTAACTTGCAACGAGTTTTTCTCGCCAGAGGAGAGGAACAAACTACGAGTCAACAATGTGGTTTTGTTTCATGATCTAACCGTGCCAAAATAACGTTTGTAATAAAACGTAAAACCGATAAAGAGCCTCGATGAGATGTTTAAACATCTCGAAAATACCTTGCTACTTCGAAGCACCCAACTACATGGTTGAAATGAATTTCAACATAGCTTCCAGTGGTCGAAATAAGAGCAAATAATCGGCCTCCTCCACAGTGATTATTTACCCTTATTTCAACCACTAAATTTTCCACCCTTATCATTATTGTAATTCTTACTCGCAAATACCAGCCATATTATCGGGTGCATCTCTTCCACATTCTTTATCCTGTAATCCACCATCAAGTTCTTTTTGTTCCATCATACTACATTTCAATTCTTCATTATCTGAAACTACAAGCAAGAATTAATCAAAGGTACGGTATTGAAAGTAACCCAACAAACTAAGCGCAAGTTAAACCTAAGCACAAAAATATGATTTGTATACACACATTATACAGTGTTTGAAATAAGTCTTTATTAAGATGGTAGAGTTTCAGGTCAAATAAACAATTGGAACACAATTTCTAAAGTAAAATTATGTCAGGTCACTGTGGAGGAGAGTAGTGAAATTTCATATCAAGGATAAACACCCAAATTTTGCATAGAATTAAGATTTCATGTCCTTATTATGTTGATAATGTTTCAGGTTAAATAAACAATCGAAACACCTTCATCAAGGTTAAATTATGTCAAGTCACTGTGTAGGAGAGTAGTGAAATTTCATATCAAAATTTTACAGGGTATTAGGATTTTATGTCCTTGTTAAGTTGATAAAGTTTCAGGTCAAATAAACGATTGGAACACCTTTATCAAGACATAATTACATTAAATCACTGTAGAGGAAAGCAGTAGAAATTCGTATCATAGCCTAAAGCAATACTCAAAAGTCACTCCTCCACAGTGAATATAAATTGGACACGCACTTTATACTTTTATAAAATATATTATTGTGCTGGATATGAATTGAATATGATTGGAGAGTAATTAATAATGTTATAAAATTAATACTCATGGTAGTAATTAAATGTTTTATTGCCCTGAAGCAAATACTTGTTAATACACATTAATATTTATTTCAAAATTGAAGAAGGAAGCTTTCCAAAATCAAAATGGAGACTTCAATGCTTAAAATTCAAAAAAATACGTTTTGTAAAAAATATGACTTATCATCTGAAAGAATTGAGGAAGAAGCTTCCCGAAAGTACGAAATGTCTGCCAAAAAAGGTTCATGATCAAAGTCTCATAGAAAATTAAAATGTCAAAAAATGTCTAAGTCTTCACTTCCCCCCCTTATCATTTGGGTGATATTTAGATGAATGTGCTCAAAACCTCATAAAATGTAAATCTCTAATTCAAAAGTCTCTATTTCTCCCTTATCAGTTGACAAAATTGAAAAAATTGGCTGGCGGCCTCGTAAGATTGCCTAGAATGCCATAAACAAATTTCAAGACAGTACCACGCCTTTTCGGTCCATTGAACCGAAAACTAAATTTAGACCCTTTTTCGGGACCAAGTGGACGAAATCGAAAAAGTATTAGCGAGCCTTTCTAAAATATTGCTACGACTGTTGGTTTCAAATTGCTAGCACTTCAGGAACATGGTCTATTAAGAAAAGCGGGACGCTGTCGCCACCGCCGACGCCACAAAGTGATAGCAATAGCCCATTCGAACTTTGTTTGGTGGACTAAAAATGGCTGTTTTTTCAAAAACAGAACAACGTTATCTGATCAATGCCTCAAAACGTTGTCTAACTCTTTAAGTGTATCAAATGCACCTCTTTTATCTTCGAATCCCTCGCTTCTTCGGTTGCTACTTTAGAAAATTTTGTGGTTAGGAAATTTAAGAATATTTTGTGAAAATAAACTTCAGTTAAACCAACTAAGAAACATTTATTTTATTTCTCCAAAAACGGAAGAGGAAGCTTCACCAACATAAAAAACGGGCACTAAACAAATTATAGTCAAGCCTCATCGCTCTTTATGACTTATTAATGTTTGACATGAACTTTGCAAGAGCATTGGATTCAAAATTCCAAAACGGTAAGACTTCAGGAATATAAGTGGGATATCGCATTGTTCAGCACGGTGTAATTCTGCAACGTTGTTCGGAAGAGTAAACAGTCTTTTGGTGTATTCACTCTTTTCACAGAGTTGTTAACGTGGGCAGCACAATTTAACAACAAATACAAAGTAACAAGCAAAACGAATTCATTGCTTCTTAGCAGATTCTTTAGAATTACCTTTTTTATCATCAGGTATATCAGTATCACATTGAATCTTATTATCAAGTAGTAACTTCTGAAGTTCAGCAACATCACGATCACGTAAGTAGTATAAACAATCTCTTGGATGTCGTGCACATAAACCAGCAGTACCTGGATTCTAAAATCAAAAGTTAGAATAAATAACCTCTGTGAAAGAGAAACTATAGAGGATTATTATTCCACGTTGATCATTTGTTCTTATTTCGAATGTTGGCACCAAATTTCAATTTTCAGAAACGCGGTCTATTAATAAAAGTGGGACGCTGCCGCCGCAGTGATAGCAATAAAGCAGACATAAAAATATTGCACATTTATCACGTACAAACGATGATATAGCTGCAAATATGTTATATTTTTAAAAGTCAATGGACATATGAACCCTTGTTTTGTGCTGTCGCTTACCCGTGGTGTCTTTGAGAAAACGTTGAGAAAGAGATTCATAGCCAACCCAGTGGGCAAAAACCTGTTCAAAGTCCACAGTAAAGACGCTAGAACAACGTTTTCAACGTTGTCCTAGCTTCTTTACTGCTGACTTTGAACAGGTTTTTGTCCACTGGGAAGGTAATTATATGAGGAAACTTGGCAGGGATTTAAAATAAAATATGTGAATGAAATAAGAATAAACGATTCTCTTATCATAAACACCGTAAAGCTGAAGTTTCATTTAATATTGAGAAATTTTAAAAAACACATACACATCTAATTTCTCTTGTTAGGAGTAGATATATGCCAGATATACCGGTATAGTAAAAATTGCCCAAATAGTGAAGTTATGCTCAAAATTCCCTCCTCCACAGTGATTACTCGCTCTGATTTCCAACACTTCACAAATATTTTGGCCTTTTCACAAATACATGGAAACGAGGCGTTGGTTGCTCAAAGTAAAACTTGTTGCAATGCAATAACTTCCTTTTTGTGCAAGTACTACACAAAAAAAGAAGTTATTACATAAAAACAAGTTCTACTTTGGACAACCAACGTCTCGTTTTGATTATTTTGTTAAAAGGTCTATTATTGTAATCCATGTTAAGAAATGATGAATTGACGAAAATAAAAACATAATTAGGATCAAGGAGATACATTGATACATTTCGTTCGCATATAGTAAATATATAAAACGGCATACATTTCTAAATGGTTGATCACATCCATTACAAAATTGATAACCACACTGCGAACATGTGAAATGTATGCAACCACCCCGCGCAAGTTGATATTTGAAATGACAATCAGGACATTCTAAAAGAAAATAACTTATCTTAGAGAAGGTCTCGTTACAGAACTATTACGTACACGCTTTGACAAAAACTCATTTTCAGACTAGAAGCTTCGGAGGTAGACCATCGGTAATGCCATGATCAAAGCACACTGGCTGCCCTGGTTGCATTGGTTCAAAATCTTAAAATCTCCAATTGACATGTATGGAATAGAAAAAATAACCGTGGAATGTTTTTTTAGCGTAGCGTCGAGCTTTGTATTCTTCCAGTGACTATGCACTCTCGATCATTGAGTATGTTGCAAAAGCGTCGAATGTAAGCATAATTAGGAGAAAGTTTATACCTAAGGCATTTTTAGCTAACAAATCTGCCACACCAGACAGTTGCAATGCTGGATCATTCGCTTCTCTCCATGCTTTAAACTGAACGCATGTGATACCAACATGTTGGTCTTCCCACTAAATCAATGATATTTTATAAAGAGATTAGCAATTACTGTTCGACTATTATTAATTCTTAGCCAATATTACGTCAACCATTTTTAACGTACTCAGTTACAATATTGTGGCTTGAAATTGCATAAACATCGCCAGACTAGTATAACCCTTGTTCAATTTTTACCGCCATCAAAATAAATAATCCAACTTTGCTCCTCTCTCTACTAGAATACTTTCTCAAATCATAATAAAGAACTGGAAATCTTACTTTTTCTTTGCAAAGAAAACAGGCTTGTGCATGACATCTGTTACAAGTCATTTTGATTTGATTTTCATCATTTTCCCAGAGAAAACCATTTCCACACTAAAATGTTAAACATACTTAACAGTGCTCGAAATAAGAGCAAATAATCACTGTGGAGGAGTAACTTTTGAGCATAGACTCAAGCTACAAAGCCTGAAGCTTAATCAATGGTACGGTATTGAAAGTAGCCCACCAAACCAAGTTAAAGTTAAACCTAAGCACATAAATATGATTTGCATACACACATTGCGGAGTGTTTGAAATGTCTTTATTAAGATGGTAAAGTTTCAGGTCAAATAAACAATTGGAACACCTTTATCAAGGTAAAATTATATCAAATCACTGTGGAGGAGAGCAGTGAAATTTCTTATCATAGCCCGAACCAATGCTCAAAAATCACTCCTCCACAGTGGATATGAATTGCATATACACATTATACATCATAGCATTATATAAAATTAATATCATAGTAGAAAAATATAATTCTGGTCAAATCCTTATAAACAGTGAAAAAACTTCAAAATTTCAAAATATTATCAAAAATCATAAATTGATCATTTTGGTGAATGTGGTCAAAGTCTCCCAGAAATCAAAAATATCGATAAGATTTTCAAATGTGATTCTGATCAAACCCTTATGAACGCAATTGAAGGAAATGCGGCCAAAAAAAAATCAACAAAAGTCAACAAAAATGCGGTCTCATGATATTGCCTAGAATTCCAAAACTAATTTCAGGACGGTAGCATGCCTTTTCGGTCAATTTGGAAAACTCAATTTAGACCCTTTTTTGCCCAAAACCTGGGACCGATGGACGAAATTAAAATATTTTTGGCCAGCCCTTCTAGAATATCACGACAAATGCTGGTACCGAATTTCAAAATGCTAGCGCTTCTGGAACATGGCCTAAGAAAAGCAGGATGCCGCCGCCACCGCCGCAAAGTGATAGCAATAGCCCATCCAAACTTTGTTTGGTGGGCTAAAAATCCATCCTCCACTGTGATTATTTCTAATGTTGAGTTTACTCAGCACAGTATATTAATTTTTTACATTTAGTTTGATTTTATGATTCAAGGTATGTTTAAGGCAACAAAATATGAAGATGATATGCCTACTTAGTAACCGTCTCAAGAATTAAATCTACACCAAAGAAACCAATCCATTGCAAGTTCGTTGACTTAACACAGTTCTGTGCAGATTCTTTTTTGTTGAATTTTGTCAATTTTGAGATGGTCCCTAACTTAGACAAAAAAGGTTAAGATACATCGTTTTTTAAAAGCATCGTGTAAATTCTGCTCAGTCTTAATTGTGCTAAAGGATCCCCTGTATTGCAGCCTATTTTCATGCTTAAATACGTTTTATATTTAAATCTTTATTTTGTCTAAAAAATGACGTATTGTCGCAAGGTCCCAGTGGGCAAAAACATGTTCAAAGTCAGCAGTAAAGATGCTAGAACAATGTCGAAGGACTTTATTCTAGTGTCTTTACTACTGAGTTTGAACAAGTTTTGCCCACTAGGGTTATTGCAATGTTTGTTTACAAGCTTGGTCTGATTACTTTGTTGCCTTTTTTGGTTGTTGTTTGATGAAAAATAAGTTGTTGCAAAGATTTTATCTTTTCTCAAGCATGGATTATGCATAGCATCTAATTTACAAGGTTTTTTTAGCCTTCTTACACTTATACAAAAAAACCCGGTGTAATAGCAAAATGATAAGTTATTATAAAAGTTATACTTGATAAACGATCCCAAACAGAACAGCAAGTAACTCCCAAGATGTAAAAATAAGAATTACGTAGACAGAACTTGAATTTTGGCGCAGTTTTTATTTTGCATTAGATGAGAATCATAATATTTTCGGGTAACCACATATTGACCTATTCACAAATATACATGAAAATGAGGCATTAGCAGCTCAAAGTAGAGCTTGTTGCAATGCAACAACTTCCTTTTTATGCAGTGCCTTGCAACAAGTGCTCTGTTTGGGCAGCCAACACCTCGTTTTCATGTATCTGTGAATAGATATATTGACAACAATATCTAGTTAGTATCTAAAGAATTCCAAATAATAAACCACCTCGTTACACCAACGAAAATTAATAACCCACCTCGTTACACCAACGAAATTTTTCATCTTTCAGTAAGGAAAAATCTCTAAGTTTTATCTCAAATGTTTCAAGCAAGTTAACAGGTAACAATCCCATTTTATGAAAATGGACAATCTAAAAAAAAGGGTGAAATTGAAAATATATTCAAGACAGAGAAATTGCGCAAGGTTACATTTTATGAAAAATGTGTGTGGCTCTATTGCGGCATACTGTGTCAAATTTCTTGTAGTAGTTGATCTATTTTTTTGTACCGAACAAATCAATACAAATCAGTCAAAGATCTTGATGATATAGTTCTTTACAAACATGTGTTTGGGTTGGAAGCTGATTTTAGGCAGATTTCCACTAAGTGAATTTGTTCGCGCAAATTCAAAATAAAAGACATTACATTGGTTGAAAGAGACATCTCCTAACAGGTGATGTCACTTTCAACCAATGCAATGACTTCATTTAGCGCAAACAAATTCGCCTAGTATTAGCACTGGGGAGGGAGGATATTAATGGTATGGTACTAAAATGGTACTGAAATTCTGTGACTTCTCCTAACTTTTATTAAGGATTAGGATCACAATTATTTTGTGGATATTTGGGGGTAACTTAGTTCTGAACAGAGGGTAAATTTTTTGAATGAGATATGGAAATACCAAATCAAATATACGAATGTATTGAAATATATAGACCATTTATAGATTTCATATTTTGAAGACCAGATACTATATTTTACAGACCGTAAACACACTGTTATCTATGACGTCATAACTGGTATCAGTGCCATCATCGAGTCAATCATTTTGTCAAAGTATTTGTATTGAGTTGTTCTATATAAGTGTACCAAGTTTCATGTCATAAGAAAAGACTGCATGCACTTTATACCCCCACCCCCTCCCCAGCCCAGTGCTAATAGGCTGAACTAAATTTGTGACTTTCATTATTCTAGGCATTGTGAAGGCAATAGGGTTCATAACTGAGTAAAAACAAAAGACTGCAATCAGGCTTTTATAATATCTGTGATAAAAAAACACTTACCAATTGAGTAAATGTATCAAAATAATTTGCAGGTAGTGGACCATCAAGGTTAGGCAATTGACAGACAGGACAAACAAGGTGGCGAATATGTTTTTCTTTAAGCGTTACGGTCACATGGTTCGTAAAACACTCATAACAAATTCGACACTGGCATGATATACTCACAATTATCTATAACAAAAAAAAACATTTTCATTCAATATATCTTAGTTACAGTGATCGAAATAAGAGCAAGTGTTTACTGCGGAGGAGTGCTATTTAGCATAGCTTCAGGATAGAAAGCCTGAAGCTAGGCTAAAAAATCTCTCCACCGCGGTGACCATTTTACTCTTATTTCGATCACTTAGTTTTCTTAAATGTTCATGTTAACCAGAACTAACTCTTTACTTTTTAAAATAATTTCTTCAGAAATGTAATTTATTAAGAAGTATCTGCGAGTAAGAGTGACATTTTATAAACTTGCAATTCATTGGTTTATTTGGTGCAACAAAACCAATCAAAGATCATATATAGCTTAAATAATGTTCGAATGACGTATATATTTTGACTGTTTTTTTTTTTTACAATCAAATGTGAGTTTAAATTTAAAGAAGAGGGGCCTCTCTCTGTAATATGCTGATTGTAAACTGCTGGAAGCAGTAAGTAATTGTGTGCTACATGCCCAGTGGGCAAAAACTTGTTCAAAGTCGGCAGCAATGACGCTATAACAACGTCGATGGCTTTATATTTATATTGTCTTTATATTTATTCCTTTTATCATAAAAGAATCTTCTGGTAAATTCTTTGAAAGCCAAAAGAAGAGATTTGGTATAAGTTGACGTCAACCTCTATGATAAGCAACTGTTATTACCTTATTCTGTGGATATAAACTATAACATGTTTCACATTCATTTTCAAGGTATCTTTCACACTGGTGCAAATAAATCATGCTTGATGCAGCTGCAATACAATCTTCAACTTCATATTTATTCTGTATTATCAATTTGATACAATTTCCAGCGCGTCCCTTGGATAAACCATATTCAGCCATTAACATTCGTAACTTAACCTTAAAAATAATCGGTAAATATTGCCTACTGTAAAGTCGCTTTTCCTTAAATTTACACAAGATGGTATAAGATTGATAAATTTACAGGAGATGGTATAAGATTGATAAATTTACAGGAGATGGTATAAGATTGATAGATTTACTCTGAAATTTTGAAATTTTAGTTTCAAAAGATTTTTAAGTCAACTGTTTAACTTTTGCCTCAATATTTATATTTTCAATGGCCTAATTCTGATGAGAATAAACTTTTCTTTGCTTCTGCTAGAAATAACTGTAAAAGAGTTATTCAAGATGCCAAATCTGATTATGAGCTCAGGATTCATGATATACTGGCATCATAATAGATTGACTCTCGTAATTTCTGGCAAATCTACAATAGAGCTTTGCTAACAAAGGAAAATCTTCAATCCCACCTTTATTCCATGGCCCTGAAATTCTTACAACTTCTAAAGAAAAAGCTAAACTTTTTGCAAAAAAAAAAAAAAACTGTGGTGAGAGATCCGATCACTGCAATTAGCGTCCTATAAGTAGTCTACCCGTCATTAGAAAAGTTTTTGAGAATCTCCTATTAATCTCCTATTTGGTTAATCATCTGGATTCTCTCAAGCTTTTCTCAGATTTTCAAGTGGTTTCCGTTTTGTTAGATTAACTGCAGATATTTTAACTGTTATCAGCGAGCGCATTTATCGTGCTCTGAATATCTGTGGGGAATCTAGAGCTATTTCTCTGGATATATGCAAGGCTTTCGATAAGGTATGGCATGCTGGTCTTCTACATAAGATCAAAGCTTATGGCGTTTCTTGTCCCTTATTAGAATTAATTAGATCTTTTCTCTCGTATCATAAAATAAGGGTTGTCCTTGATGGTCAATCTTCTAACAGCTACTCTATTAATACCCGGTGTTCCCCAAGACTCAGTCCTTGATCCTACACTTTTTCTTATTTTAATTAACGACTTTCCCGACAACATCTTGAGCAAATTGGCTATCGATGCTGATGAAACAACAGTATATTCAAGTTTGGGCAAGACTAATTATGTCTTTAACAAGGTTGAAATGGCTACTGAACTTGAGGCTAATCTACGTACTGCTGCTGAATGGGACAATAAATGGCTTGCTACTTTCAATGCTTCCAAAACTAAATTTCTTTCAATTAATCGAATTAAAATCGATTTAAAGAAACTTTTTTAACCCTCTGTTATGATGAAGGAAGTTGAACTTCCTGAGAATAACCATTTTCATCTTCTCAGTCTAACCTTCTCAAATGACTTCTCCTGGAACACCTATATTGAGTCGTTTGCCAAATCTGCAGCTTTGAAAGTTGGTTCTCTCAATCAAGCACATAACTTTATTTCCCCAGAGAGTATCCTTATCTATACAAGGCTACCATATGTCCTTGTATTGAATACTACTGTCATATTTGGGCTGGTGCCTCTGATATTTTTCTTAATCTATTTGACCAGATTTAGAAAAGAATAATTAATATTGTTGAACCAGGTCTTTTATCAAATTTACAGTCATTATCTCATCATCACAATGTTGCATCACTGTCCTTATTTTAGTAGTTGTTCTGATGAATTGAAGTATTTGACCCCTGCTTAAAAACCTTTCGTTCATAAAAGACTAGATAGTCAGCTCATCTTTTTCTGTTCAGTCACCGTTTTGTCACAAAGATTTCTCTTCAAACAGGTTCTTTCCTTGCTCATCAGAATTGTGGAATTCTTTACCATTATCTTGCTTTCCACCTTCCTATGATGTTTAGATATTCGAGCGTAATGTTCATAAACATCTTTCATTTTTGTAAACTGTGTCTTTTTTTGTAGCTCTCTGCCATGTAGTGGCCTTTATGCCTTACATAACATGAGAGTTTAAAAAGAAAAAAAGGTGAATGTGGTCAAAACCACATAGAATTCAAAAAGAAAATGTATACTTTTGAAGAAATCACTTTTTCGTCGATACTCGGTCTAGAGTTAAAAAAAAAATTGGCCAGTGGTATCATAATATTTCCTAGAATGCCAAGACCAAATTTCAAGATGGCACAATGCCTTTTCGGTTCATTGGACTTAAGACAAAATTTGGATCCTTTTTGTGCAAAACCTTTGGTGAGTCCTTTTAAAATATCATCTTGCTTGCTGATACCAAATTTCAAAATGATAGCACTTCGGGAACATGATCTGTTTACAAAAGTATGATGTCGCGCCGACACCAAAAAATGATAGTAATAGCCTATCCAAACCTCATTAGACGGACTTAAACTTAAGGCCAGTTGTATAAGCGATAGAGACACAAGTTTAACATAAATTTTTTATTTTTCTGTAAGTAAAGACAGGTACTGTACTGTACAGCACATCTTGGGAATAATTTTATGAAAAACTAGAAGAACACACATAAAATCATTGAATTTGTTACATTGTGCCCATTTCCCATTGGGAAAAAACCTTATAACGCTGTTTTTTTGGCTATTTGAATTTTAAAATTATTCATATCAATTTTCTATACCTTACAATACACTAAGTTAATATTCTACTGTAATACCTTATGTGACACAGTTTGATTTTTCAATCGTTTGTAAATATCATCATGGTTACTTGGTTCATATATTCTTTTTCGGAACTTTTCTAGAGCTATATTCTGTAGAATTTTTACAGCTTTTTCTTCGTCACCTAAATAGAAACAACACAAAGGCTAAAATAAATAGGATACGTGCAGTGTTTGAAATAAGAGTAAATAATCACTGTGGAGGAGGGATTTTTGAGCAATGCTTCAGGTTTTCTAGTAACACATCATGTCTTCTTTTTAGTACATGAATTTTTTGCCTGGTAAAAATCAACCTTAATATATAAAAATCAAATACACGGTATTGAAAGTAGCCCACCAAATCAAGCAAAAATTAAACCTGAGCACATATATATGATTTGCCTACACCCATTATACAGTGTTTGAAATATGTCTTTATTAAGATGGTAATGGTTCAGGTCAAATAAACTGTGGAGGAGAGTAATGAAATTTAATGAGTTGTCAAATTTTGACTACCATCTTGAAAAATAGTAGAAAGAGTACAGATTTTTTCGAGTCGTAGCCGATTTTTCAAGATGGTAACCAAAATTGGCTCGATTAATCGTAGCGTAGCTTAAGTTGATAAAGTTTCAGTTCAAATAAACAATTGGAACACAATTATCAAGGTAAAATTATATCAAATCACTGTGGAGGAGAATAGTGAAATTTCAAATCATAGCCTAGAGCAATGCTCAAATATCACTCCTCCACAGTGGATATAAATTGCATACACACATTATACATCATATCATTATGTACACACCGAATAAAAAATAGAGAATACACCTAAGTTATATACACTGTACAGGCTACATTCAGGCAGCCTTTCCATGGACCCCTAAATGAGCACGCAATTGATTGGTTTCTTTGGTACAAAGACACCAATCAAATGCAAGATAATTTAGGGTGAAACTTATTTAGGAATCCATGTAAAGGCTGCCTCAAACTACATGTATAGTATAGGATAATTATGCTTTAACCATACATGCTTTAAAGATACTAATGTTGTCTGCAAAAGAAACATGTTATACCAACCTATTATGGTTTTATTTAAAAATACATATTCTACACATAGGATGGTTTTTACTAGCCTTATTAAAGTTTTATTAAATAAATACATTTTATATATAGAATGATTTTTACTAGCTGGTATTATGAAGCACTAGAGAATAGAACAGTGTAAAGCTAAGGCGCAACAATGCAATATTTTCATACGCTTGCAATGCAACATGCTGCATTGCATGCACGAGACAGAATTTTGTCGTGAAACCGATTGATTTTTTTCTTGCAATCCAACAAAATACATGTTGTATGGCAATATTACATGTTGCATAGAATCAAATAGATTTGATTTTATGTAACATGCTATAGTATGTTGAACGCATTTTGTTGCATGGAATAAGGGGGGGGCGCCACTTTAAGACATTGAAAATATTGCATTGTGGCACCTTAGAATAACAGAATAAATTTTCTTTATTAATCATTATCTTTTTATAAGATTCTTCTATTAAAAAAATCTTCCTCTGTTGAATTATGTAGTCATTATATTACTAATTTGCATTGGGAGTAATTAATAATGTTATAAAAACCAACTCATACTCTTTTTAGTAATGAAATGTTTTACAACCCTGAAGTGGATAATGTTAATATTTATTTAAAATTGAAGAAGGAAGCTTCCAAAATCAAAATCTTGAAATTAAAAGAATTATTTTTATAAAAATTATCACTTATCATCTCAAAAAATGGAGGTAGGAGCTTCCCCAAAATAAAATATGGCTGCCAAAAAGATTCATGGTCAAAGTCTCATAGAAAAGTTAATTTCAAATGCAATTTAGAGCCTTTTTGCCAAAAACTCGGGACTTAGGACGCGAAATCGAAATATTTATATTGGTGAGCCCTTCTAGTATATCGCCACGAATGCTGGTATCGAATTTCAAAATGCTAGCATTTCGAGAACATGGTCTAATGAAAAAAGCGGGCCACCGCCACCGTTAAGTGATAGTAATAGCCCATCCAAACTTTGTTCAGTGGGCTAAAAAGCTAAAACATAAGTTGTGTTTAAAGGTTTACAAACCTGTAAAATAATCTGTAAAATTGTATATACTTGATAATGGTAATACAGGGCTTGAAATAACTGCCAGTCATCACTGTGAAGGAGAGATTTTTCAGAATATTTTCATTGATAACCAGCAGTTATTTCAAGACATGGTAATAAACAAAAAAGCTTCGCGCTAATTTTAAACATAAGTTATGTTTACATGTTTTATAAATATACTATTATGGTGAGATAATAAGCACCAGTTGATCGGACATGCACAAAACATACAGAATTGGAATGTCTTCTTATGGCTTTCACCCAAATGTGTTCATTAGAAACCACTTAATTTAAAGCTTTTTGATACTTTTTTCAATTATACATAAAACAACCATTAATAAAGCATGTAGAAAACACAACAATAGTGCTTACCATCTGCTGTATGTAAAGCATCAATGATATCCTTTCCATTGAATTGCTTATAATTGCCCATCATATTTATCACCTTGAAGAAAAATACATGTTATAATCGATATGCACAAATGCAACAAATCTTTAAATAACCTTTCATTTATCTGTGTGTGTGTGTTGCTGTGTGTGTCCGTAATTCCAAGCAACTGAACATTTTGCATAAAAGATATGACCATTTGCTTCGGTCAATATCAATATTTTGATAGGCATTAATAGCCAACAATTATTATAAGAAGCATTCTGGATGATTTAAAAAGAACCGGTACATTTCTACATGCTTGATTATTTTGGCGTCATAAGTATTAATCATCTAGTATTTGCTACGATAATACAACGATGATAAGCCACAATATTTTTATAATAGAGGTGATTAGCAATAAATATTCCCGCCGCTGTTCTTCAGAATGAACCATTGTAGGGGATGAAGTGTTTGACTCAATGTTAATCAAGAAAACTACACACAAGTCAATATCCAAATGAATTGATTTGCTCCAATCCCGATGTTCCACCACTCTGCTGCAGAAGTTAAACAGACTCGAGAGCGAAATAATCACGGGGATTTAAAGTTTAACACGTGAAGCGCCGAACGGAAATTTTATATAAAGATAATACACCCAAAGCATGACAGGTTCATAAATTCTTTTTAAGCAAATTATAGAGAAGGAACATGGCTAAACTAAACTGGAAAAATTAAAGACAATGTGTTTCAACAACAGACATTTTGACACTATTGATGACCAGAAATTGGACATCCCCAACATTGTTTTTTTTAGGTTCTAAATTTCGGGCCATAAATTTCCCCTTTACATGACAGACTAAAGCTAGTGAAAATTTAACTTGACTTCACTTCACTTCAATTTTAATAAGCGGGAGTGCAGAATTAGAGCGGAGATTTTTTTCCAAAAATTAATAAGCAATGGGATGCTTACTAGGCACAATTTTGACCTAGGCTAAAGACCTTAAATTTTGATTAACAAGAGGAACGACATGAAAATTAGACTTTGTCCTAAGAGTCTGGATACTAATTAGGCTGCTAGGAACAGCAAAACGAGTTTATAAAAAATCCTCCAAGTCTTAGGTCTACTCAATAAACCATTGAGATCTCGGGACGTCTCGTAAACATTTTCCACATTTAAGTTATACTTGTGGTGTATATTGCTTGTCAAAATTCATAATTTTTCTCATAATTTATAACCAAGATTGTAGCATACTTAAACGAGGTGAGATGTCATGTCTGTATGTCTGACTAGCATTTTAACTTGTAAAATGATTTGTTTACCCATGTAAAATAAAGAGGAAGCGTTTCAAAGGTCTCTTGTCACGGATGCTTTTTTAAAGATGAGAGGGTTAGGCATAAGGAATGCGAATTAGTTATTAAAACAGTGACCATATCAAAAGTAGTATGTTTAACCAAGCATACAGAAATTATTCGCATTATACATTATAGTACTATGTATATCGTAAGATTGCTATAATGCTCATATATTGTAATGGTCACTAATGCTTATAGAGAATATGTTATAAATAGACTATACATATATACTATACATATATATACCACATTATGCTATGTGTACATGGCCTATATATATAGAGGTTGTATATATAAAGACCGTGTTCATATATTAGACTTATGTATATGTATATAGGTTATTATGTATATAGGTTATATGTATATTATTTGATAAATGCATATAGACTATATGCATAATAAAGCATACACTATGCATAGGCTATGTGCTTTAAATATTATAAAGAAACTATGTCTTTTAAAATGACTTGATTTTATAATCTATTAGAATTTAACATAAAGGGGCTGTTCTTTACAACCAATTGGAATAAAGTTGGTGTGAAATCTTACTTCAACCAAGAAAAGAACAGAATGGTTGACCTACCTTCTCCAACTGAAATTTGCTGATCATTATTACCTCACACCCATATGGAGATTATATGAATTTATCTAGTTTAATCTGAGACGGCAAACTGTAATGGTTTTGTTTGGTTTTGTTGTTTGGTTTTGTTTGCATTTGCAATGCAATGACATCAGTACGGTAACGAGGGTAAACTTTAAAATGGTAGCATGATTGGCACAAAAGAACAGGTTGATTGTTTGGAGTTTGGTTGAAATTCTAACTAAATCTCCTGAGCTGGTTGGATCCAGTTAGAATTTAGAATCCAACCAAACTCCAACCAGATGAAAAGAACAAAACAGCTGTAGTTTAGTTGGACGGTTAGCCAATGGTTGGCAGAAAAACACAGGTCCGAAGAAACATCAAGCAATAGAAGAATGCGATAGAAGAATGGATCTTCTTTGAAATAATCCTTTTTTTTATTAAATACTTCCTTTGTTTTATTTCCCATTATATTTCTCATTCACACTGGGAATGTTTAATGTTATAAATTCCTTACTAAACTTTTATGACCCTTAATTACCTTTAATTTCACATTACATTTTTATAAAAAAATAAAGGAAGCTTCCCAAAAACAAAATGAAAGCTTCCATTCTTAATATTTTCTGAAGTTATTTCTTATCATTTACTTATTTTCTTTCTCCAAAATTTGTTGAAGAAGCCTCCCTAAACTTACAAAATGGATAAAACCTAACAGAAAAAGTCCGCATTTACATAACATGCAAAATATTTCGGAGCGACAAACTTTCGGACAAAATGAGGGGTATATAACTTTATTTGGCAAAATTCTGGTATGCTCGAAACGATTTCACTACAACAAATTTTGAAGCAAACTTTTTAAAAGGACAGCCTCCCCCGGCTCTAAAATGTCATGGGAATAAGAAACAAATCACAGAAGATCAATTTTTACCGCACTATTTGTTCCAGTAATTGATGTTTGACTAGATCAAGATTTTGAACACGTCTAAACACATGTAATCCGAAATTTAAGCCTGTTTGAATCACCCTTGACCCATTTTAAATTGTCCGAAAGTCTCTTGGCTGAAGTTTGAAATAACTGACCAAATTTTTTCTCATGATCAAAACAACTTTCAAAATATCCTGCTTTGATGATACTCAGTCTCAAGTTGACAGAATCAAAAATAATTTGATCAGTGGCCTCGTAATGTTGCCTAGAATGCTGATAACAAATTGTAAGATGGTACCATGCAATTTAAACTCTTTTTGCCCAATAATCTGTCCTGAGTGGACAAAATCGAAACTTTTTACAGAGTCCTTCTGAATTACTGCCTCATATTCTGGTACCAAACTTCAAAATGATAGCATTTCAGGAAAATGGTCTAAATAAGAAAAGCAGGCCGCTGCCGCTGCCAACAACACTAAGTGATAATAATAGCCCATGCAAACTTTGTTTGGTGGGCTAAAAATTAAACTTCCCAAAAAGCAAAATGGATGTACTTGAATTTTTTTAAAAGCATCTCTTCTTAATTTATTTGACTGTGGTCCAAATGGCTTAGAATTTTTTTTGCAAAAGTTTTCTAAGTCTACCCTTTATTATTTTCATGAATGTGGTCAAAACCTCATAAATTCAAATATTTTGAAATGTTTCTAAGTCTTCACCTTCAAATAATAACCCTTTTCACAGATGAAATCAGAAAGAAATAGTCAGCAGTCCTTGTAATATTGCTAAGAAAGCTAATGCCAATTTTTAAAGATTGTATGCTAAGTTTTAAGACCATGACATACTCAGTCAAGAGTAGACCATTGAAAATTATTTTGCTAGTCCTTTTATAGTGTTGCCTAAAATATAAGTTTCAAATTTCAAGGTGATAACCATTTAGAAACATTGCCTTTAAAAAAGAGAGATGTTGCTGCCGCTGAAAAGTGATAGCAATATCCGCCCAAACTTTGATTTGTGGGCTAAAAAAACACTACTAACTATTTTTCGTCTTTCTTCAATGAATTTTTGAACAGCAGTTTCTTTTATTCCTTCACAATCAATCAAGTATTTTTTTGCTTCATTGAAACTTATCAATCCAATACTTTGATCTTGACCAAAGAGTTCTGCACAAAGGTTCACAAGATCGTTAATTAACTTGGGAAAGTCATTCTCCAACCAAGCTTTGATTGACTGTTCAGTTTTCACCTTTAATGTTATCATAGCCAGATAACATTCATCCACCGTAAAGCCATTATTCTCTGCAAACTATGCATAGGAACAATTTACATGTCAGTATGCAGGCTTCTGAATTCACGTTGGCATTCCCCTGTGGAAGAGCATCTTTGGAGACTAATTAGCAGCCTGTTGACTGCAAATTAGCCTCCAAAGATGCTCTTCCACAGGGGAATGCTGACGTGAAAATCCAAGTTGATTGATTGAGGACATGTATTTAAAGCATTCAACGTAAAGTACCAAACCAATTTTTTGTAAATGCATTACCCTTAATTCTAATTGACTACTTCTTTATTTTAAACAAGTCAGACAGTAAAGTTAATAGTGTTGCTGAAATATTCAAATAAACAAGATATTATTAACTGATAAAAAAGATTGTTAACGAGAATGAGAGCAATAACTCAGATAACTTGTATATTTTATCGTATAATGAGAAAATTAAAATGACACCAATGTCACCAAAATTTCTAAAGCAGTCATAAATTTAAAGGATAGTCATAAATTTAAAGTAAAAATGGAGCATCTTTTTGACCAAACCATTAGATTATTCTTCAGTATCTTACCTTTAATAATAGAACTATACGATGGGAATTTTCTTTCATTTCATTTTGTTGGGCAATAGCAGCTTGTCTACTTTGCTCTTCTAGTCTACGTTTTTCCTCTATGTTGCGTTTTATTTCCAGCTCTTTTTGTTTCAATCCTTCTTGTACTGGTGATGTTGCTGATGGTTGGAGACTCTTTGGAAATTCATCTTGCTATTACAGTAAAAACACATTAGGTTGATAATTTAACTTCTCTCCAGTTGTTCAATGACTGATGCTTACATGATATGTATTTCCTAGTTAAATTTATTTTTGCAGCAGTTTCATACTGAAGAACAGCCATACAAGCCTTAATATAACGGTTGGACATCACCTGCGGAAGAGTGTTTTTTGAGTATAGTTTTCAGCTACAAAGCTGAAAACTGTACTCAAAAACACTCCTCCACAGGTGATGTCTGATCATTATATTGAAGTTTGGCCATATTACTTCTAATTTAAAACTGACAGTCGATAGTTTCACCTGAATTCAAATGTTCTAAGAAATGTTAATCGAATGTTTTTAAAGGAGAACTAAGGTCTGAATTTTATTTCTTCTAAATTTCAGTCTGAGATGTCTAAAAATTCATAAAATATCATTAAATTTAATCAAAAGTTCAAAAATCACAACAAAACCCTGATATTTGCCTGTGTATTTGCCATCAAAATCACTCACGATCGTCGCCATTTGCAATTTTAGTTACCATGGTTTCATATGCAAAATGACATCACATGTGCTACATATTTGTCTAAGTGTGTCAATGTCTATTAGATGTTAAGTGAAGCTTGTGATAAGCTAAGAATGCTCTGGTATGGTTATTGAGTGAAAGATGGCAAACAGCGCTCAAAATAAGAATAAATAATCATGATGATTTTTGAGCATTGCAACATAATTAGTTCTTCAGCAAAAAATAATTTTTGAGTGTTGCCATAACCGTGACTGTAGACAGGACAATTGTACAAATAAAAATTTCATGAAATTTCCGGTTAATCATTAGAAAGGTATTAAAAGTCATAAATATATCTAAATGAGTTTATCTTCCAGTTTCAGGGGTAGTCCAGTAGGTAAAAACTTGTTTGCAGTAAAGATGCAAGAATAACTATGTTCGTTGTTATTTTTTTATTTTGTTCTTTCTGGAGAAACCAATCTATAGTACTTATCATACACCTTTACCGCTGACTTTGAACAAGTTGTTGTCCACTGGGAAATATAAACACTTATTCTAATGCGTTGGATTATGATCATATTAATTTATGATGACGTGGCATCAAAATTCCTATTGCATCAGCCATGTTTATTTTCATGGAATAAAGTTGCTCTATAATATTACTGAGAACCCAATGTAAGTGAGTTAGAGCTGTAATACAAAAGCATTTTTGATAATAATTGTGGCCTGTATGTATAACTCCAAACTTTTGTGCCACTGATTATTCGGGTCTGCTAAAATATACAGAATTACTTTTATCTTCACTTTTTCGCCAATACTCGACCCCAAGTTGACGAAATCAAAAACAAATTTTTAAGCAGCGGTCTTGTCATGGTACCATGTCTTTTCGGCATTTGTGAGTCCTTCTAAAAGGTTGCTGAGAATGCTGGTATCACATATCAAAATGTTAACATTTCCAGAACAAGATAATAATAAAGTGGCTACCGCCACCGCAAAGTAAACATTCACACTTTGTTTGATGGGCTAAAAACTAACATTTTTACCAGCAATGGAATTAGATCAATGTAAAACCGTAATCATGAAATGAATTTGTAACAGTTACACAACCATAATTCAACATGAAAATTCCAACAGAAAATAATATGGAAGGAAAGATTAAACCAAAGTTCGACATATAGTACAGCATCAACACAACTCACCTGTTGCATTGGACTTTGGTGAAATGTCAATGGTGCTGTTTGAAACATAGATGCTCGGTTAATTGTAGTTGAAGGTGTATTTTCGGGCGCCTTAGGATCAATAAGGACATACCCACCAACATCCTTTTGTTCAAATGGAGATGTAAGACTTTGAAGAGGTGCAGTTTGAAACATATCTTTTCCCTGCTGGGGGATTTTAGGTGTCATGTCCACATTCTGTTGGTTTGGTGTATCTACCTCAACAATGTTATTGATCAGTGTAAACTGTTTCTAAAGAAATTAATATATGCATGAAGTTTCAGTTTTATAATGTTCTATGCTATGAGTTTGAACATCTAAATAAGTATGAACAGGGAGTTTAACGTCAAGGAACTATAGTTCCACAAATGCAGTGACTCACAAAATTAATATCTCCTTGCAAACATTTCTGTACTTAAAGTATACAGTTTCAAAATTCTATTAAGAAAAGTATTTGTGAAGCTCTCCACAAACAACATGCTTATCTCAACTGCCATTTATGTATTATTCTTTTAAACGTAGTACCTTCTGTTGATTATCAGCACTTTTTGGTTTTGGATCTTTACTTATGCCACGCCATGATGTCTTATCGCACATTTCACAGATTTTTCGATCACTACTATTCAAATACGTGCAGTGTTGACATTGCCACGTGTCATCGTCACTATTAGCTTGTTCCGTAACTGTTGGGGTAGGTTGTACGGTTTGTTTTTCATTTCCCAAAGAGTTAACCTTTAATTCTGTCTTTAAATTGTTTCCACAAATTTGACAGAAATTTGCTGTGTTACTGCATTGTTTCCCACAATTTGTGCAATATATTTGATTCTCTGTAGATGAAGCTTGTAAAGAAAAAATATGTCAAGATTATATTCCAAACTTGTATACGCAAATACAGGAAGTTTACTGATGATCCAAACTTATAGATTAAAGACATACCTATTGGAGTAATGACATCATCCAGTGAATGTGATCTTTTTTGACTTATTTCGTCACGATTGGATGGTTGTTCCAAAATCATGCTGTTTCTTTTAGGGGCTTTCGCAGGCAATATTGGTTGGATATCTGTTTGCAAAGAATTTTCAGGTAAAGATGGTTTGTTTAAAGCAAAAGTAATCGTAGCTCCATCCGTTAACGAGTCGTATCTAGCGCCAGATGTAGTTTTGTTTCTTGAATATGCCCCTGTCTGAAAATAAACCTCAGGTAGGATTTGAGTGTAGAGTAACTGTTCAAAGTTAGGGTGGTTTGCACTAAGGATTGCCTCCACTTCAAATTTTGCAATGGTTAAGTCAATGGCTATATTAAGAACATGTCTTTTGATTGGTTCAGTATTGTCTGCAAATTTTAAACCAACAATAATGCCATTATTGTTTATAATGTCTTTAGTATATCCAAGACTATTTAAAATGTCTAATCCACCTTTAAGAAAGCTCACTTTCATTTGAAATGCATTCGATGCAAATTGCACAGAATGCCAAGATAGATGGCGCTGTTCTACAGGTTTCAAGAGATTTGTTGCATATTTGTCGAGTATGTTAAATGCAGCAGGTATTTTTGATAATTCACAATGCTAGAAAAAAAGAACATTTTTTATTTGTGGATCAGAGGTTCGAAATAAGTCAACCATAAGCCAAGAAGCTGCAAATTAGTCTCCAATGATGCTCCTCCACAGACAAATGCTGACGTGAATTTAGAGGCTTGTTAATTATCATCTGCACAGTAGAATGTCAGGGCTTGAAATAACAGCTGATCATCACTGTGGAGGAGAGATTTTTCAGAATATTTTTAGCCAAACTGGCTGAAAATATTCTGAAAAATCTCTTCTCCACAATGATGACTGGCTGTTATTTCAAGCCCTGAATGTCAACAAACATTCGTTTACTAGATAAGAAGGAACTAACAAACCTCAAAATAACTGCCGGACATCATCCATGGAGGAGCGTTTTTTGAGAACTGTACTCAAAAACACTCCTCCACAGGTGATGTCTTACCATTGTTTTCAAGCTTTAACTTATCAAATTTTAAAGGGTGTAGACTTCTGATAGATTCTATTCATAACTTATATCAACGTCATGTAAATGCACAATCCTGAAAGAAGTTTGCTACACCAAGCATTAGCTTCAATTCAAAATAAGTAAAGTGGCCCATCAACTTTTGGGGGGAGTTCGACAGAGAAGGAAGATAAAAATATTTGTTTCAGCAGAGACCAAATTGATTTCTATTGCTCTAGCATTTTCCATTTTAAATTGAAATGATTTTGTGGGTAACTACTTATAGAAAGAAGCATAAATGAAGAAGAAATTTGTAATGGTCCTTGCTGCTTAGCAGTTTTTACTGCAGTTCATCTTTTCAGCCACTACTATCAATGAACTAAAATGGTGAACAAAACAGACATGAATTAAATTGTCCTACTGAGACCAATGCAGAGTGAAAGAATACATAGACATTACTGGTTACTAGATTCAAATCTTGCATCATATAACTGTTTCTATTCAAAGATATCATGTTGAAAGCCTACCTGGTTACTACTAAGAATTGTCACAATATCTAGCTCCTCGTATTTGTAACCAAACGGACAGTTCACATTAAAAAGTTCATTCACTAAAACCAATTTTTCATTTGGCGTAGCATTTCGAAGAATGAGGTTTTCAATATTTTGTCTGTAACTTTGTATGATATCCTTAAGTGTTGATTGTATTGGTCTTTGTGAAACTGATAACTGATCAGCGCTACTGGGAATGACTCTAGGTCGATGTGTTGGACGTTCAGAAGTTTGCAAAGGAGCTGATAAATGTTCAATGCTGGTAGGTATGTTTGAAGTTGTTGGTCGTGTGAAATGTTGTCCATGATTTTGTAAAATATATGGTGGTTGTCCAACATTTTGCAAGGATGGTGAAAAGTGTTCATTGCTGGTCAAGATGTTTGTAGTTGCAGGCTGAGTGAAATGTTGTGCAGGATTTTGGAAATATGGCAGTTGTCCAACATTTTGTGAAGATGCTGGAAATTGTTTAGTGCTGGTCGGGATGTTTGAAATTACAGGCTGAGGGTAACGTTGTGTAGCATTTTGAATATATGGCTGTCCTCCAACATTTTGTGAGTATGCTGAGAAATGTGGATGTGAATACCTTGCATTTGGTTCATTTGCACCAATTTGAGTTGCTGGTTGGACATTTGGTAATTGCTCGGTATGCTGCCACAATCGATCATATATATTAGTCATATCATCTCTTGGAGAAATTTCTGTTCTAACATTTTTAGTTCTTGCAGCTGGCACTGGCCTTTTCAGGATAGCTTAAAAATAATATTTCAATACCAACAATCATACAGGAGTTAAATTAAATGCCAGCCATCACTGTGGAGGAGACTTTTAAGAATAATTTCAGCCAAATTGGATGAAAATAATATTCTAAAAAATATCTCCTTCACAGTGATGACCAGCAGTTATGTTAACCCCTGTGTACATAACAAAATCTAGGTGTTTAAACCCTACCCATTATCCAATACTTAAAATGTGCCTTTCAGAATAAAAGGTATCCAATAAACATTTTATTTTAATTTTACAAGCATCTGTCTTTGATATCTAGATTAATTTCTAATTAGCCTATAATATAATAACTACTGCACGATAAAACATAAAATCTAAATATATTATATTTTTCACCTTATTCAATCATTCAAATCAGAACTATTGGAACACAGCAAAATCAACAAAAATTGTGACTTTCTACTAAGTTAAATATGTAGAAAATAACAAGGTAAGTCTAAATATGAGTTTCATTACACTGAAAACTTGAGCGTTCAAATAATAAGCTCTTTTCATAGAAAGTAAAATTGAAAGTAAAAATTAAACCTAAACACATTAATATGATTTGCATACACTTATTATACATTGTTTGTTATGTCCTTATCAAGTTGATAAAGTTTCAGGTCAAATAAACAATTGAAACACCTTTTTCAAGACAAAATTACATTAAATCACTGTGAAGGAGAACAGTGAAATTTCATATCACAGCCTGAAGCAATGCTCAAAAATCACTCTTCCACAGTACACACATTATACTTCATAGCATTATGTATAAACCAAAAATATAATTTGGTTAAAGCTTATAACATATATTATTGTGCTGGATATGAATTAGATATATACACATCATACATCATAGCATTATGATACACTAAATAATATAATTAAAACTTATAAAATATATTATTGTGATGTTATGTTCTGTGGGACCATTAAAGATAAGTATATTAAACATAATTACAGTTTAACATAAGGAAGAAAAACATGGTATGTATTAGCAGTAATCATATAAAAGGTGGTTCCCCTAATCTGTTGAAAATAAAGATAACTAGACAATGAAACAATACAATAGGAAAATATTTGACAGGTGGTAAAACATTTTTGGTGACAAAATTTTGTAATGACATCATCAAAAAATTAATTATGCATAAGTGTTATAAATGTGTTGAACTAACTTTCTGGAACGTTTCAACACTATAGCATGTTCCCACCAAAGGTTGTCGAGGGAGGGGGGCTTTTTGTGCCCTCCATCAATTCAGAGCCCCCAAGGAACAATCCTGAATAGGGTTAAAGGTGTGACACTTATTAGAGGGATGTGCTTATTAGAGGGCGGCGCTTATTTCGCTCTTTCTACCTTAAGGTGTGGCACTTATTAGAGGGTAATGCTTATTTAAGACTAGGCAATTATTAGAAGTTATAATTATCAAATCAACATTCAATATATTGAAAACCACATTTGCAATAGAAGCTATGAAAATATTTCATAATGGAGATATAATTGGAGTCCTCTGATCATAATAAAAAAATATCAAATTTGTTATTTGTATTATGAAGTAGAGATGTTGTAGTTATATAATTTTTGTTGATGATTGTAAAAATAAAAGTGGCAGTACATTGGTATATTATTATATTTTATGTTAGAGTAAAAAATTTGACGTTTACTATCTTGAATTTTCTTGCACACTTAGCTATATAGTGGAATAAAGTAAAATCACAAACTAGACCACTTTTATGGGATAGTTTATGTCTTATATAAATTTGAGAGTAAGTTCATAGTGTGCAACACCTCTCTGAACTCCCCCCCCCCTTAAAAATTTGAACCCCCTATATAGGTCAACCCCTACCTAAAACTCAACAATTACCCCCCCCCTTTACAGCAACCAGTAAGTTACAGTAAGTTAAGTATAGATGTTGATGATTAGAATAAATGTTTTTTTGATGTATATAGTTCCTTAAATGGGTCAACCCCTATCTAAAATATCAGCTGATGGTACCCCCCCCTCCTAATCGAAGATTTTTAAAAATTTCCACACCCACCCCCCACCTCTCCCCTCTAAATCCTAGGGAGGAGGGGTGCATACTATGAGGTTTCCCTGTATTTAATTTTTCAGCCTCTCACTAATATTTTAACTTGTTTTCTGGCTTATAAATACATACATAGCTAAGGGTTTTATGTTTTTTTTGTTTTAATACATTGCAGACATGGTAAGTACATAGCAGAACTGATAAATTTACTGCTCATTATCTTATAGTGAGTCAGAATAGTATTTTCTTGATTTTATTTGCAATTTCTTTCTAAAAAATTTTTAAGCACATTTTCTATATACAATTTCTTACTGAAGAAGAATTTTCTTATCTTGTTTTAACCCTTATTTTATACGGGGAGAAGGGAGGGCAAAAATACCCTACCTGGGAGACGAAGACGAAGAATCCAATCAATTGCAAAATCATTGATTCAGCACTCACCCCCTGGTAACAAATTTGGAGATGGTCCCTAATTGTCTATTGAATATTAGTAGGATGAAAAATACAAACAAGTTTGTACTAACCAGTCATACCTGATTGATTCCCCACTTGTGCTTGATCAGGAAATGTAAAATGTCCTTGTGGATGACCATGTGTTTGAGCATAGTGAGGGCTAAGAAGAAATAAATGTATAAGACTTTATTCAATACCTTAACTTCTGATGTATCAAGTTTTTACAGTGTTTGAAGTAAGAGTAAATAATCACTATACAGAAGTGTGTTAGGTCAACAAATGGTTGGATTTGTTTGTACAAAGAAATCAATCCATTGCAAGGTGGCTGACTCCGTACTCTCCTCTGTAGATTTTATTTTTTATATATCGTTACTCTGATTGGTTTTTAAATTATGTAAAACATATTTATTAATCAAACTTTCTCAAATTGTTTCACAAAATGATGAAGTTTAGGACTGCTAGAGGTGTGACCAAAACATTTAAACAAAGAAATATACAACGTAAGCTTCTCATTTATTCATTTATCAAATATCATTTATCAATCAAAATGCAAACTTGTTCAGATAACAGTCTTCATTATATACAAATTTATTTATGAAATCTACTAAAATCAAAGTAACAGTATAGAAAGTAGCCAACCGAACTAAGGGAAACTTAAACCTAGCACATGATTTGAAATGATTCGCATATACAGTACTATGTATACACCATATAAGAGAATGCTAAGTGTTCCTATATTTTCATTGGCATGTATTTAATTCTATTCCTATATATATATATAGTCTGAGTAGCATTATTTTATTCTCTGACACAAAGATAGAGAATAGAAAATAGAAAAATAAATGTTCGCAATAATTTCGCTGCTTAAGGTATTCTATGTAAAAGATGGGAGAGCACAGATGAATTTGTGGACATTTCTTAACTTTGTTAATGAAAGTTACATAACACACCACAGATGATATGAATTCTGACATTTTTCTATTAATTGTTCAATCCAATTTCCCTCCCCCTCCCACAAAAAAAATAAGCGCTGGGGCCGTCAATTAGAGCATTGATAGTAGATAAATAAGTAGAATGGATCATGTTGGGCGGTGGTAGGCACAAATCACATAAAACATTATTTGGAAGGTTAATATTCAACACATTTACAGATAACAAACCTTTGAATGAGTTGTGTTCCAACAGATTGATGAATATTTAGCTTTTTTGTTCCATCATTTAAATCATCTATCCTGTGGTCATACTCTGGGAAACCATCCATTATACCAATCGTTAACTCAATACTTCATTGTTAGAAAATCTAAAATATATAATCAATATAAATATAATCAGTCTTGAACGCCCAAAATAGATCTAAAAAATAAATACATAACCATATTTTAATGACCCACATGTTGTACACAACACGCTCAGACATATTTCTGCTATTATACGATTTGTAATAATTTCAGTGAACAAAATTGTGAACAAAATGATATTCTTGAAAATGAAATATTATTAGTTGTAGTTTCTCAGAAAAGTGATAGCAATAGCCTATCCACACTTTGTTTGGTGGGCTAATAAAACCAAAAAATAGTTTTACAAAACTTTCTGACCATGTTCTGCCTGCAAATTTTACCTGCTGACGGCATTTCCACGCCAATTTCTTGTAGAAATGACACAGGTCGTCACTTATATATAATTTTGTTTGGGAATCAAAACCCAAAACAGATTTATTGAATTTAATAAGGTAATACTTTCTGGTTAACAAATTTTATAATAGTTGATTTAGGTTGAGTCATAAAGCGACTCACCAATCTATGACAAGCTTCAGTTTCTTTATATTCAACATGTACATCGATCACTTTCAGAGTTTCAATGATCGGAATTCCCTGAATTTTGATATTATTGCATTATATGCCGCCCTTCCGTATTTCGAAAAGGCAAGAATCATGGGAACGAAGTTGTTATAAGATAATTAAAAAGGAGAAAGTTCCCCTTTCTGATGACGTCATGAGGACGTATATTTTTTTTGGACGTAAATAATTTTAATCATGTTTCGACTATAAATAAATTTCCCCTTTTTGATAACAATCTTATTTCCATCAAGACTTTTTGCCTTTTTGAAATATAATTATATGGAAGAAAAGCAAAGAAAGACTTCAACTCTCTTCCGTATTTCTAAAAGGCAAGGAGCCATGGGAACGAGGTTGCGTTTCGTTGTAGGTGCATATACTATGTTTTCATTAAAAAACAGCTCACATGCGGCTAATTAACAACACGATTGGTGTTAATGATGCGAACGCGTACGACATAAGAGGTGAAGTAACAATCTACTGATAAATTTAGTGTTACGTACGTACAACATAAGACGCTAATTAACAACCTATGATACGAGTGGTTTTAGTGACACGTACATATTAAATAAGTGACTAATTTATAGTCTACAATAATCTTTTCTGGAACAAATGATTGATAAGGAAGAACTGGACATGCTTCCTTTATTTACAGCCGGATGCAACCTCGTTCCTAGGGCTATTTGCCTATCTTTGGTAATCAGATATTCATGGCGGCAAAACTATATGTCGACATTCCGTATGTACATGTAGCTGTGCCAAATTCTAACGCTTCGTCAGCAAATTCGTGAAAAATAGCTGACGCTAGCGAGGGAAGGAAGAAAACAAAGATGTATATTACTTGTTTATTTGGTATTTAAATATATGATAAGCGAATACAAAAAGGTGAAACACTTAGCTATGTTTTCCAGCAGAAGCAACATGTTTTTTCACTAGCCAGTAACCCAGTAATAGAACCCAGTAATAGTCCCGTATGCGTAATACCCAATACTTTTGTGATGGGGTGCATCGGTGTATCTAGGTAAAATTAAATCAAAGATCACCCCGTAAAAGTTTCATCAAACTGGTAAAACCCCAAACTACCTGGTAAAAAGACAGTGTGTTGTAGGTACCCTTCCTCCTCCTCGTCATTCAATTGATGATGAGCCAAATCTAGCTACTAAAACTTCTGACAGTCCGATGATGCCATGATGGGGAGGAGGATGAAGAAAACCATAATATGATGATGAAAAGCATATATATTGGGACAGCGAAATCGTTTTTTTATTTATTTACGAAAGCAGCCAACGGAGATGTTCTTAAAAATAGGTGTTCTGAGGGGGTATACTGGCTGGGAATTAGACCTGTTCTTAGCTTCAAGAATAAAAGCTAGGGTATAGCTGGAGATTTGACCTGTTCTTTTACTATTGATCATCTACTGGCTGGAAAAATGATCTGTTCTGAGCTCTGTTTCAGTCAGTTGGGAAATGGAAAGAAGCTCTGGCTGGGAAAATGATCTGTTCTGAGCTGGCTGTCTCAGACGGAAAATCGAAGGAGCTCTGACTGGGAAAATGATGTTGTGGGCTAAGTCTTCTTTGCAGTGAGATAGGAAATTGAGGTGTTCTTACACTTGATTCTTCTCTGATCTAGCTAGGATGAAAACGAGCTGTTCTGAAATACAGGCATGCTAGTAAAAATACTGAAATGGATATCAGCTAGAGAATAAGAACACCTATTTTCCAGAACACCTCCCATTGGCTGCTTCCGTATTTAGACATTAGCTAGAAATCGTAAAGTCTTACTTTCATCGATCACTTTCATCTTCTACAACCATCTTCTACAGACAAAAACATCCAAAAACATGGCTGCAAGCGTCAAAATTTGACCCACAATAGCCAATCAGATAACGAATAGAGAAACCATTACATCATTATTTTTCTCGGAATTTTGTGTAAATTCACGGCAGCCGATTTTGTCAATAATCTATCCGGGGCTTTCCAAATATTTTTGTTTTTGTCTTTTTCGATGTTCGAAGATGGCGAATCAAAATCTTTTCTTTTTTTTGTCTCTTTAATTTACAGATTTACCTTGCAACATCATGTAAGATGCAAAGCAAAGGCTCAGGAGCATAATTATCTTATCAATTCTCTGTAGATTTAATTTTTTTCTATGTTTTATTTGAAGTCTTTTCTGCTCTCCTGGCTGCTTTTTTGATCTGTTGATGGATTTTTTGAGTAGACTAGCTGGCGTCTAGTATATAATAATAGCTAGCTATATAATAAAGGCAGTTTGTCTCACCTTTGCAGTAAATATGAGGAAACCTCAACTGGTAGAATACTTAATAATAATCCTATTTTTCAAGAAATGTATTTTGAAAATAAATATCTAAATGATAAAGATGAGATAAGATATTTTTATGTATATCAATAGTAGTTACAAAAACATTTGGCTAAGGAAAAATAAATAAAGTTAAATGCTACTATTGAAGGGAGACCATATCTAATAGCATAAAGCTAAGGCAAAGGGTGTATGGGCCACCCTTGGAGGAATACAATAAACAACACAGGATGCACAAGACGACACAAACATAGGGATCCAAAAGATAAACAAACCATGCAAGAAACTTAAAAGCAAATCTGTCAATTCAAAGAGAATTAATAAGAGGAAACGAAATACTTCTTCAGATCATTTTTAAGATCAGTGAAGTCAATGGTGACAAATTGATGACTGTATCTTATTCCAGGAATTAATGGCATTGAATCTAATAGAATCTTTATTAAAACAAGTAGTATTGACCAGAGGGAGATCAAACAAACCAACTTTTTCTGTACGGGTGTCTTGAACATGGGTGAAGTCAACTGCAAATGTATTATGCACAGAAGCAGGCATCTTATCATGGAATAGTTTGTGCAAAAAATGAATATTCTGACAATAGACAATATCAGAGAATTTGAGGAGCTCTACGTTGCCATACAGGTTACTGGATGATGCCCTTCGAGATTTAAAAGACATAAGTCTTATATCAAAATTTTGCAAAACAGTATTACGATTAATGGCAAGTGTGTGTGGAGTAAGTGGCATAGGGTAAAAAACTAATAAAAGGTAATAAAACGCTCTTTGGGCCCGTTTTTTAAACTATGAAAGTCAACAGAAATAAGCTTATCTGCAGGTAATAGAGCCTGGATATAGCTCCAAGAGGATCTGCATTATATCTTAGTTTTCTCCAAAATTAACTGTTTTGACAAAGGAAAGATTAAACAAACCAGATAGATTAGCACAGGATTATTATGAAATTGAGTAAAGTCAACTGCAAATGTATTCTGGATGGAGTCAGGCAATTTATTATGGAGAAGGTTGTGAACAAAAAGAATGTTTAGCATTATAATTTATAATTTATATTTATAATTTTACCTGTTTACACATTGTTTATTTGAACCTAAGCTTTATCAACTTAATAAAGACATGAAATCCTAATGCCATGTAAAATTTGGGTGTTTATCCTTGATATGAAATTTCACT
>JAULBZ010000421.1:0-31659 GCA_032360805.1 Neoturris breviconis
ATTCACGCAAATTATACCCAACGGGCATGTCAAGTTTTTCAACGTAAAAAAATTTAGATTTGTGTCACGAGTATTTCTCCATTTATAAGCATTCCATTCAATGGGTGCTACGATTTAAATTAAGACGAATTTGAATAAAAAATTCGAAATTTCAACTTAGAGAATAAGTCTATAATATTGATTATCAAGACTAATGGCGCAAAAATCCGAATTTGTCTACTCGATAAATTTCTAGGGATTTATCGTAGTCGTTTTTCACATTTTTGTTTTACTTGTGACAAGTATTGTTGTAAAATGTCCGTTATTGAATGTCCAAGATTGTAGGTGTGAAATTTCAGGTCAAACCGGCAAGGCACCCAAAATATATCATATTATTCATTTTACATGAAAATCGCTTCGAATTTTTACTTTATTTATGTAAGGTCTAACACGCAATATTGAATATAAACGAGTGTTTTATCCCACTGAAAATAATTCCTATCAGAAAGAAGCCCGGATTTTTAACAATTTGAGCAATTACTTCACAACACTTTTTTGTTCGAAATTTTTTTCAGACCAGCTACTTTTTCGACACACCTCGTGACATGTGTGGCTGGATAGAGAGATTACACATCTCCAAGTACAAATTTCTCAGGGTTTCATAGGCGATCAACTGACCATATATGAAGAGAAACCAACATCGGGAAGTACGGCTTTAAGAAAGTCATTATATAACTGCCATGTTATAAACCTCTGAGAAGGAGAGTAAATTCAGTAAGTTCAGTGTACCAATTGCTTACATTTCTCTCTTATTTCAAACCTTCGAACTATGTCTTTAATGGAGGACTGCATATGTTTAAGACGGAGGTTTTTCTTGTTTATATTTCTTCGTCAAAGTGAAGAGGTGAAAGTTAAAAGGACCTATGCCAAGCAAATATATTCTGTCAATTAAGAGTCTGCCTAATAAGACACAGAAATGATCATGTCACAAGAATCTTGTGACTATGATAACGTAAACCTCAAAAACGACATTAAAGATTTTCCTAACAACCAGTCATCACAGAGCTGCGTGAATAGTCTGAACAAGCTACGAGGATTTGTATTGAACAAGTAAGCAAGTATTTTCGTTTATTCAGGGCCGACGATACAAAATTTAATGTGGGGGGAGGGGGGCTCAGGAATGGTAATACTAGTGACGCCTAAAATTTTCGCCTATCATGGCTGGGCGACAAAGAAGGTTTTTCGGTTTAGGCCCTCTAAAATGGCCTCAAAACGATTTTCTGGGCTATTCTGCGGAATTTAGAATAACAAACAAATTTATAAAGCCCAGTTTGTTCATATTTTCTGTATTTTAGAAGTACCCTGAGCTACATAAATCATGCAGTGATTTTTCCTTTGCAAGGAACTCATATCGGTTTTTATATTCATTCTTAGCAAAAAAGTGGGGAGGGCACGTACTTTTCCCTGATCCACAGTTTGTATTTTAACAAATCTCACTCTCACTCAAAAGAAAATTGGCTATAATACGCTATAACAAGTTCAAAGTTGTAGCAACATTGTATTATAGTTGGTTGTATCAACGTTATCTATCCGATGTTACAACAAGGTTGCATATATTTAGTTGTGCGAACCGTTGGATACTCAACGTTGTAGCTTGGTTGTTCCAACGTTACATATACAACGTTCTAACAACGTTGTATATAGTTGGTTGTATCAACGTTAGATATCCGACGTTGTAATAATGTTGTATTATAATTGGTTGACGTCTTTTTGTTTATACCCCCTGAACTTTTTTTTGAATATTTAAAGTGCTTCACGTTTGGTTTTGCTTCACGTTTGGATCCCGACAGCGGCACTAATTTGAATAGTTAAATATCATATATAAAACATAAAGGAAATTAAAAAGCAAATATATAACTACGATTTGCAGTGCAAGGGTAATTACAACCTCGTTCCCAGGGCTTCTTCTCTCTTGACGTTACGTCAAGAGAGAAGAAGCCCTGAGAACGAGGTTGAGGGTAATTATAAAGTTATAATTTCGAGTTAACCAAGAATATAATATATATTAGAATGAGAAATATATAATGTTAGACAGAGAAATGATTTAATACTTTATACGAGCAACATCATTGCGGCATATATATATTTTCGGTATTTGTCATTAATCCGGTTACTGACACGGAATGTTTATTAATAATATTTTGATCGTTTCTTGAAATACCATTAATAACAGAATAGAAACTATAACCCTCAAAATGATTGGTTCAGTACAGTAGAAACCTCTGAACAAGCGCATGTGTTCAATAACATCAAACATTCTGTAAGGTTTTCTCATAAAAATGTAAACGAGCTTTATTTAGGTTAGTATAGTCAATCGAGGCAATCGAGTCAATCTTATCGGCTTTACGTACGCAGTGTCTTCCCAGCGGGCAAACACACCTGTTGGTAGTAAAGACGATAATAAAACACTCAGGGTAGTTCTGCGAGGAAATCTTTTATGTATATATTCAACTTATTCATTTAAAAAGATTTCCCGTTTGATGTGTAAGCGATTTGGAATTCTGTGTTACACCGAGCAATGAACAAAATCATGTATGGTTTCCACTAGGTGAAACATTCCGCGCGAAATTCAAAAAGGAAGACATCTCATTGGTAGAACATAACATTCTAACAATGGAATGTATTCTTTTAGATTTTGCGCAGAATCTTTCGCCTAGTAAAAATCAACCGTGACAAATTTGACATGCGGGCTCTCCTTGACTGGTTTTAAACTAATCAACTTGTAGCAAATCCAGCCAAATTTCAAATGATGTTCTTAGGATCTAAAACTGAAAATGGAGTTAAAATTAAAGGGTCATACTATAGTATCAACAGATTTTGTAGAGTTGCTTGGAGTAACGATTGATAAAGAGCATTCTTTTAAATCACATATAAGTCAGCTTTGTGCAAGTGCTAGTAAAAAGATTAAATGCCTTTACCGAATCAGAAAGTACATTGATATTTCCCAACCAAAATTATTGTATAACGCTTTTATATGAGAACATCCGATCTTTTAGTTTTACCACCTACTAATTTTTTTTTTGACAATATGAACATAATAGGTTTTTTATTTATACAATAATAATATGAATACATCAGTTAAAAAATAATAATAATATAATATATACAGAGTTTAAAAGTTACGATGTTAAAAGTTTAAGAAATTAATTTTGGGAAAAGGCAAAACAAAGATGAAATCAAAATTGATTTTTTAAAGAATGATAATAATGATAATGTCATTTAATTTTTGAAGGCTGAAGTCACTCGCATTTACAGATGCTCTGGAATATGAGCGACTTCCCCTTATACATATTAGAGCTGCTCTTAGAATTAGGAACGAAAGCTTGCATCTAATCAGGGAGAGTACATTTTCGCATCTTTCCTCAGTTTTAGATGCAATCTTTGAAGCAATATGGCTATGATATGTTGAAGTCTCGGAACCTTCACCACCTGTGACAGAGAAAACTAATGGGGTGAATGTTCCATGCTCAACGTTCATAATACGGTTGTTATAAACTCGTTTTTTTTCTTTTTCGTGCTTAGAGAGAATTTTGTCAACAGGCATATTTTTCTGTGATTCAGAGTTAACATTTGTAACTCTCACATCGAAATATGCGTTTTGACCATCTCTCCAAACACCTTTTGCACGGATGTCAGGTCTTGCGTTGTCATTTTTTAATACCAAATTGTTCAGTAGCAACTGTTTGTAATGTAACCACCTATTAATAGCATTAAATTTTGCGGAAGCCTTATTTGGAAGTCTCTGCCTGACAGCATTAAACAAGAATCAGCCTTGCGTATATTCAAAGACGGGACATGATTCTCAATGGGTAAAAGACCCTAGGAATGAAGTTAGTTGTCCCGCAGAAATCCGCAAAGTAACGGGTCGCAAAATGTCTCAGTTTTTCATACGATACTGGACGAATTCACCAAAACGGCCCCACGACCAGGAGTGGTACATCCAGTCAAATGAATGCTATGAAAGAATCTTTCTTGTACGTGTAGAATCTGCATTTCTTAGCATCTATCTATTTCTGCTTGTTTTTTGTTCGCTTTTTCTTATTTTAGACTATTGTTTATTTTATTATTGGTAGTATACTTGAACTTTTATGATACTTTGTTGGTTATAATTAGTCTTTGTACCATCAATGTACCAACGTTAAATATAATTTTTATTACATTACATGCTTATGGATTATTACTAAGGGTGTGTCAGTTTCTACCAATGGAATGTCTCCTTTTGACTTCAAACTCATGAAAGGTTTCTCTATCAGTTTCTCTCTAAGTTCCATAAATTGTTTCGTAACATGAAGAGAGAGAAACGGGAAGAGAAACTATTTTTAACCATGGTCACACGATGTTTCAAATGTTTAGTCAAAGTTAAACGAGGTTTTTGCAAGATAATAGTTTTTTTTTTAATCTTCATATTTTTGCGATGATTAAAACCACACGAAGTTATTATATTAATATAAAAATTCCCTTTAATACTATTATTAATCATTTTTAATAATTTTGCAGTTATTACCCCCCTAAACAATAGGAAATTACCGAAGAGTGATCGTTAAAATATTGTAAATACGGGTGACTTGAAAAACAATTACGTGTCAGTGTATTGTCGGTAAAAAAGACTATAAGAAGTCTCTTGTACAATACAAAAATAGTTCATGCAGATGCCGTTTGGATAAATGTAAGTTTGTTTCACTGAATGAGAGACCACCGAATTCGGTCCCTTATATCTCATATATTTATACTGCAATCCGTATTCTGTACACGGACATGGGACCGTACCCAGTAGGTAAAACATGTTCAAAGTCCGCAGTAGAGCAGCCAGAAAAAACATTGTTGTAGCATCTTTACTGTGGGACTTTGAACAGGTTTTTATCAACTGGGTTTTTGGTAGCTTTCACACGGTGCTGATTTTTGTTTTTGTTCGCAAGTATTCATTGAGACCTTCGCATTATCTATCAGTCTGTTCCCAGTGGACAAAGACCTGTTCAAAGTCAGCAGTAAAGACGCTGGAATAACGATGAGAACGTTGGATTATTTTTTCTTTTCTATTCCTATAACGTGATAGAGTCTCGAACATGGTCCCGTGTATTCCCGGATATGGACAGTGTAATGCTATATATGGCAATAAAGTCCATATAAGGAAGGGACCGTATTTGGCAGTTTCTAAGGATGTGTCTAATAGCTCAATAACCGATTCCCGGTCTAAGATTTATATTTTTTATTGCTAAATATTTTTACAAGAAAATCAGATATGAGATAGGAACCTTAATAATAGCTTGAGTTAACCTCGATTAGTGATTGCTCGTCTATTACTGACTGGAAGCCGTCCGCCTGTAATTTGTCTAGTGGAAACCCGCATAACATATTTAATCATTTTTAGGTAAGATTTGAACATGAACTTGATTATTGTATTGACATGTCTTCTGGTAGCATCAATAGGTATGTAAAAATAATCTATTTAATGTTTCTGAGGGTTGATTTCCATAAGCGGAAAATTCCGCGCGGAAGCTAAAAGAAGACATTTCATTGGTATAAATTGACATTGCACAAAATTTTTCGCCCAATGAAAATCAACTTTTTTATTAGAACTTTCTTGTGAGCACAACTTGGATTTGTCTGCGAAAGTACAACACAAACCTGTCGCTCCTTGCTTTTGCACATGACCAAAAATGACATTAATTTTGAGTATATTTGACTCATAAAAACAACCCAGAATATATTAGCTCCCAGCCGGCAAAAACCTGTTCAAAGTCAGCAAAATAACGTTAAAGCAACGTTCTTTGAACGTTGCTCTAACGTTATTTTTCTGACTTTGAGCAGATTTTTGCCGGCTGGGTACTGCGGACTTTTAACATGTTTTTGTCCACTGGGACGTTTAATCAGGAGCTCGCAAAGTCACAATAATTTTCAAGAAACCAGACACTAAATAAAAAAAACACTCAGAAGGAGAGTAAACTAATCAAACATTTTAAATTATTTATCTTATTTTCAAAACCTAACTGTTTGGAAGAATGAATGATCGAGTTGAATATTCTATAGGAATTTAAAAGCACTCAGAAGGAGAATAACATGGTTAGATATTTAAATTTCTTATCTCGATAAATTATCTTTTGTTGGTAAAACTTAATGTTCAAAAGTATGAATGATTGAGTAACTTATTATAAAATATATTTTAAAACTTTATGGCAGAGCATGCGCACTTGAATTTGCTTTATGTGCTCCACAATGATAACAAATTCAAACTGATGGACCCGTTCGAACTTCTGCTTCAAGGTTACAGATTAAAGAATACTCACACTATTTCTAAGTCACTGAGTATAAGGTAAATATTAGCTCTACATTCTTCGCAATTTTCGATTTATCGTGGGAATTTGGTTAGGGGGAAAATATATAATAAACAATTAAAAGGTGTCGTTTGAATCTTGGGAAAGCATGTAATGTAAACAATTAGAGGTTGTTTTGGCGAAAGGCTTGAAATGAAAGCCTAAAGAGTTTGCCATTGACGTTTATCAGAATATCTTCAGATTTTGAGACTTTCCGTCTTAGTTAAGATTCTATATTTTTGCTCAAATTTCACTTTGTCTCAAACATTTATATATAACAGGAAGTGGGTCAAATAAGCAATTATTTTATCAATTATTTTATCAAAAACTTTATCACTTGTATCTCCACTAATAGTTGTCTTTAAAGAATGAAATTTGCAAAATGTGTTACTGACATTACAAGCTTTCATGTCATTTATTTGGAATTTTGACCAAAATAGGGTGATTATGTGGTGACTTTAAGCATTCTGAACTATTTTTAAAAATCATTGTCGTCTCTAACAATTTTAATGCTTGTTTCTATAGAGCAAGACCTTATTAATAAACGGTCTATTACCGTAGATCCATAATTACCGCCACCCTTCTAATAAGCACCCCCTTCCCCTTCCCCATTTAATAAGCGCTTAGTTTTATGGAACATATTAATCAATGACCCTCTCTAATTTGCGTCGGTATGAATGATAAGTTACGCCATCATAAAGGTCTCTAACAGAGGAAGAAAAAATGGCATCACTTGTCACATATAGGAAGATGTGACTCTTGTAACGTTTTTGTTATTACCAAAAGGGGGTTACCAAATGGTCTGAAGATATTCTGTTATGTAAAATATTCATATTTCTAACCTTTGAAACAGTAGTGTAGAATTTTCACAAAAATGTTGACCATTACTCCCAGAATGTAATAATCAGTTTGCTCCTTTTTAAAGATTTAAAAAATAGAAACAAATATTTGGTTAAATATAGATATATTTAATATAGTACTACATGCTTCTTATTTTTATAAGCAAGGTAGGCTGGAATCTGCTACAAATTAAGCAAACCTTAAGCAACACTCTCAGACTGGAGTTAGGGCAAAAAAATTAAAAAATCGTTTTCTCGATTTGAACTTTTACAGTAAAGTTTATAACAAGTCAATACAATGTACATGTTTTTTAATTTACATAAAAGTCTTCAACATCAGTATTAATTTCAGTATCAATTCTCGACTCGCTGCAGAGAAAGTCCATTACATCTACGTCTACGTCAACATCCACATCCACAAAATGTTTTTTAAAGTTGAATTGTTATTGTGGAAAGAAAGTATTAAGCAACATGTAACAATTGGCACTGAAATCAGGCAAATTCTAAGCGACGTCGAGGCTGAGTCAAAAAATAGGGTTGCTTATAAAAACTAGCGTGTACATTAACACCGTAACTGATAAACTTTTACAGCCAACCATGTGAGAGGTGCATATTTCGTACAACAGACATTTGTCGCTTGAGGCACGCCATTTGCATCTTTATCCATCCAGTAATTCTTGGGGTTATTCGATACGCAATCTGCTTTCCCAATCTTTGTTACCTTGACAACCAGTTTTTGTGGATACAGTGGTACATTTAATTGGCGTGCGTTGCATATACGTAATCTTTGGGTAGCATCATTAAGATTTAAATTACAATAACTAGCTCTGTAGTTAGCAGTAGAACAAAATAAACATTGGAATCCACCGCATATACTTTTTTCCAACGAAATATTGTAAGGATTGTTATGGTTTGACTGCTACTATTGATGCCAAGATAAGTAAACATTTTATCCTAAAGAATAATATAAATTAAACTACTTGTTCAAAGTCTGCAGTAAAGTTATAGTAATATTTAGCCATCTTTCATTTTATTCTCTGACGTAAAGGTGTAATTCCATTAGGCGAATTCGTTCACGCAAATTCTAAATAAAGCCATTACTTTGGTTGAAAGCGACGTCACCTAACGGGTGGCGTCACTTTCATCCAATGTAATGGCTCCATTTAGAATTCGTGCAAACGAAGTTCATCTAGTAAAAATCCGCTTTAATGATAGCAAAGATTTTTACATATACAGCGAGATACGTGACCAAGCATAATACTGATCCGAATTTTTAAAGAATAGACTGTTATCTTTAAAGGTAGTTTGAGAATACGATTTCCAGAGGGTAATAATTAAATACCGCGTTAAAGAAAGATTAACATGACAAAATTGAAGAATATTAGGAAGTCATCATCAAAACAAATACCAACCTCGATCTCAGTACATCATTCCACTTGTTGAAGGGCAGACGGCACCATCCCCCTTCAAAAGTGGAAAGAAGCCCTAGGAACGAGGTTGCACAAAAGCGAGTTAATAGGAGTTCACGTTCTACAGAGGACAAAGTATACTATCATGAATTTTGCAAGGTCGGCGGCATCAATGGGATGACAATAACAGTTGTTGGAAAGAACACCTATTGCTGATCATATATACACGCAGTAAAACGATACGGACCGTATTTGGTATTCGTTCACGCCAAGTCATATAAAGGAAATGAACCTACTTGTGGATGTTGATATTGACATTATGTATTAATTCTTCTAATACTTCTTTATAGTATGTTGTCTTCTTAATGAAATATTGTTATTTTCTAATTCATAGAATTCAACCGAAAATAACTTTATTTATTTATTCTATAATATAAAGAACTCAAATACAACAGTAAGTAAAGTCAGTCTAGTTATGATGTTGACTCGTGCGTCTATTAACATGTGGGTAGATGGGTGGGTCAACGAGAAACTATCGACGTGTGATTTGCCTTGCAAACGCCCTTTTGAAACTTAGATCACGTGACCATAATTATTGCATAATTAGAAACCCTCCTACTCTTACGTTTATAATATAGCTACATAAACAAAATTCATTTAAAATTTGATGATTAAACATCAGAAATAGTCTATTTATATAGGTTGTTCACGGAACATATTTTCCAGTTTTCGCTTTAAAAGAGGTTTCTGTTTTCCTATGCATTGACGTATGCAATCCAGATGGAACGTGTCTTCGTAGAGTTTCATTTAATTTACGCAAAATGCACGTCAGAAATGTTTTGTATATATCATCTTCGAATCTGTTTGCAACAAGTTATATTCCAGGTTTTAAAAGTACGTCTCGAACAGTGTAGTGTGAATGTCTGTCGCTACACGGTGACGAATACATCTATATATAAATTGCACGTTGCCATATATGGTGCAAAGTTATAAGTACATTCGCGGCCTAGAAATTAATTCCTCTTTCGTACTATACTATACATTTCCTTTGTGCATATTAGCAACTTCTTCTCATCTTACGAAATAGACTGGTTTCAGGTTTCTCTAATTTTTCACATTTGAATTTGTTTACATACATACACGTCCCAAACATGAAAATGTTAATCCGCATTCACAAGATTTATCATTAATTGATCTCGTGTGCATTTGTCACGAATGTTTAGATTACGAATTTATTAGGTGTTAAGTTTCGACCGTCTTTATGGGGTGATGTGTACCAAATATATCCGTATCGAAACTGTATGAAAATCATCTCAAAGTGTACCGCCTAATTCGGTTTCTCACAAAAACAACTAGAGAACTTAGGAAAAATTCGCTGCTGGGAACAACAAAAATCGTCGAGTTTGCATAAAGTCTTCACTCTTCTCGATAAATCTCTAGGAGATCTCTGAGATAAATATCTAGGGACTTCTCGTGGTCTTTTTCTGCAATTTTATTATCCTAGTGGCGTGTAAATTGAATTGTGAATTGGGCAAAATATCCATTATTTAATGTCCAAGATTGTAGCAATAACTAATCTTGAGATTCCGGAGAGTAGATGTCGTTTTCCACTTCAAACATTTCCACGCAACGAAAAATGCGCACATTGTCGGAATGGCATTTTCAGATTGTCAGAATAGCATCAAAACCTTCTTTGTACGTTTCTGATTGGCTAGACAAAAAAATTGTTAGACCTTAGAATAAAATTTATTGAATTGCTTATTTTTATGCTTAAATTTCAGAATTGAGTTCCTTCATGCTTACAGAAACTCGATACTTGTTCATAAATTATCTATTAAAATTATCGTCTATTACAATCTTGTTGATAGATTATTTGATGGCGCAATATGCCAAGACGTCTGTTGTAAGAGACTGAATTCATTAAATTTAATTGCTATGTATAAACAAAACTGGAGCAACGTCTGAATTTACCACAATAAGCGCGGTAAAAATAATTATAATGAGGGACTAAGTAGCTAAGGCATATCTAACTATACATATCTGGTACTAGACCACATGCGATCGGCGTCATCATGAGTAGATTGATGTCGAGACGTCAAATCGACGTCTTTCAATGATGTTTAGAAATTCTCAGATTTTTTGGGGGGTTATTTTTATTATTTTATTTATTTATCCAGCGGGCAAAATCCTTTTCAAAGTCAGCAGTAACGACGCTAGAACAAAGTCGAACAATGTTGTCTTAGTGTCATTGCTAATGACTTTGAACAAGTCTTTGCTTACTGGGTACTTACTCACCATATTTACTTATTCTTTTTAATTAAATCTCACTTCGACAAAGTAGAGTGAGATTTGTTAAAATGCAAACTGTAGATCCGGGAAAAGTTAAAAAAGTTCTTAACCTAGCTTGGCTAAGTGCATGATGTGAAATCTATGCTATTCTGAATAAGTTTAGATTGGAGTTGCACATAAAAATATAGTCCCGGGCGAATTTAACATATCTCAGCTAATCCATATATGGCTAATCAAGTTACTGTCCTTCAAAATAAAAATGGTGAAGAATCATTCGTGTGCGTTCTTCTTCAGAACATCATCTTATTTTAAATGTAAAGCATGTGAGACATAAGAAAAGGTACTGCTGCCTCATTTAAAGGAGGAATTTCCCGGTGGTCCATTTAAATGTCACCCATTTTATTCAGTTTGTTGTCATAGAACGAGAAGTGAATTATTGTCACTTGGAAAAGCCTTCAAATCCACACATAAACAGTCACACCTGCTTCCAATTTTTGTTGCAAAATATATAATATACACTGGAGTTACTTTAGCAATGTAAATAAAGCTAAATTACAACTTTCTTCAAGAGAAAACATCAACGTATTCACCAGCATTAACTTCATCTATTTCGATATTTTAAATAAAGTTTTCTTTATATTTAAGATCATTCGGTATCGAAATATATTTAAGCTTTGTTTACATTGAATGTATAAATATGCGTTTTGCAAATAAATACTCATTTTTACAATTTTCTTTTCCTGTGGTTCATTTGCATTTTATGACTGCAGGTTTTGATTTGTTTACATCAGTTAGTAGCGCTTCTTTAATATATATATTCGGTCTGCTTTATAGGGCATATCAGATAAAATACGCGAGTTTTATATCGGCTTTGCTTTTCAAAAATCAAATGTAAACAAACGTTGAGCCAAGCGGGAGAGTGCAATGGTTTCACCTATAACTCGTGCGAACGAATTCACCTACATTAACTGTAAAAAGTATGGTCGTGAATTTCGGACAAAATATTTTTGGACTTTCTTTGATTTTGTCTCGGATGTAATACATTGACATCAGAATTCATTAACACGAAATGCTTTAATGTATGGTAATTTATTCATTATTGATTTATTTATTTAAAATATGCTTCATTAGAAAGGCTGTTGTGCAAAACGATCTGGTTACTCTACCTCTGAGGTAGGATTGATTATAGCTAGCTCCGATCAATCTAATATATCATTCTCATTCAGATGAATGAAATAGAGAATGATCAATCTGGGTTGATCGGAGCTCGTTCGGATTGATGAGAGAAAGAGACCCTTAGACAATAACTAAAAAATGTTTGGAAGTTAAAATTCTCGGATTAAAAAATATTTCGGATACTATTATTTTCGGACAACCTTTTTGTCCGAAATAAAAATCGTCCGAAATATTTTACAGTTAATTTAGTGGAGATCCGCTCTTTGAGGAGATAAAGCATTAAAAAAAAACGATAAATAAGATATACGTAAATGTATTTACATTGTTCCAAGTGGGCAAAAACTTGTTCAAAATAAGCAGTAAAGACGCCAGAACAACGTCGAACGACGTTGTTCTAGCGTCTATACTGCGGACTTTGAACAAGTTTTTGCTCGCTGAGTTAAATCTATTTACACAAATTGATTATAAACACGTATCTATAAAACAGATCAAATAAAAAAACGCCTATATACAGCATGATACTACCCAATGGATAAAAATCTGTTCAAAGTCTGTAATAAAAGCGCTAACAATCGTTGCATTAGCACCTTTACTGCGGACATTTAACAGGTTATTTCACGGCGTAAAATACTTAGTACGGATATGATTTTAAAAACACAGTTCACCAGGTAAACATACAAACGTCAGATCAACGTGCAACATCAAAACGACGTCGTTTTGACGTTGTTTCAACGATGGTCCGATGCCGTGTACTTGCAGGGGTATATATTCAGATCCGTACTTGGTTGTATTTTACGCGGTGATATTAAATATCTTTAAACAGATCAAAGTAATCTTTGTACATCTCTGTATAAATGTTTTTATTAATATATACTCGGTATGATTGCAAATGTATATAAAGTCATGTTCGTCACGAGAGATATAAACACAAAACAAGTAAACTATATACATCTATATACAATTCTGATACATCTATGTAATATGTACATACCTATATACATATATACTCCATAGATTGTAAGTTCAAAGACAACCGAATTAGGATCAAAACATCTCCTCGTGGACTTATAGGGACCTATTCATCTGTAAAAAAAGAAAGCTATTGCATTGCAACAAGTTTCTACTTTGAGCAGCCAACGTTTTCATGTATTTGTGAATAAGTCTATTATCGATATTGATGGAGATAATCAATTTTCGTATTTGGCTGTCTTTACCATTTTCGCGATTTTTTTTGCTTTCGTAGAAAACTTTTGCGCTTAGTGGAGATCAACATTTGCGCTGAAGACAGTTGTAAAACTCGTTCCCAGGGATTCGTGCCTTTTCAAGAGACCTGCTCTTCCGTATTTCGAATAGACAAGAAGCTCTGGGAACGAGGTTGAGACAGTTGTAAAACTATCTACGAACAGATTAAAATAAATATCTAAAGCAACCTCATCCCCAACGCTTCTTCTCGAGGTTGTATCTAAACTGCAAAATAAATTATATACACCTTTTTACAAATATAATGCATTTCTTTATGTGAAGTGCGAAGATACGCAGCGAGCACAGACTTGTTCAAAATCTGAAGTAAAGACGCTAGTACAACGTCGTTCGACGTCTTTACTACGGACTTTGAACAAGTTTTTGCCCACTGGGTAAAATGCATTTGAGAATATTTAAGGAAGCAGATTAGGAAAATGTCAAAGCTAAACATAAGCAACCTCGTTCCCAGGGCTTCTTGCCTTTTTGAAACACAGAAGAGCTCTTCCGTGTTTTGAAAAGGCAAAGAGCCCTGGGAACGAGGTTGAAACATAAGGTAAATATAGTTGAATGCTAGCATAAAATGCTAACGTTTTTCCAGTAAACTTCTCTGAAATTCAAAAGAAAATTATTCGGCATTTATTCGATTCTTCACAAAAGAAATGCACTTCCAAAATTAATTTAAATATTTCGTATGTCAAAGAGATGTCCTGTGTCACGCTCACCTAGCAGAATAAACGAATGCTTGTCTCCATATGTTATTATGCACGTCTGTTCTACTTTTATTTTCTCCATCGTTGGTTGTCGCAAATATTTCCACATTATGTTTTCTACCTAATTTCGTAGGAACACAACGATTTCTTGAGCATATTTTAAGTCCTGGTTGTTCGTTATCATCTTTTGAGATATTAATAAACACTTCTTTTCGTTTTAATTTAATGCAATCAATACAAGGTAGTTCAAGTTTTTTATTATTTCTGTTTAATCGATTCTTTAAGATTTCAACAAAAGACTTCACCTTCATATGGACTTGCGGAGAAATTCTAATTGTAATGTATTGCTTAGTGTTTAATGCTGCGATTGATGCTCCTCTTTGTTGTTGCTAATGTTGTTGTTGTTATTTTTCGGCTTATTTTCTCCAGTTTCTCTTGCACTGATAAATTTACATCCGCAAGTCTTCGCTTCTAAGTATAATCTATTCGTCAGTGAGCTCAAAGTCCATTGAAAAACTTGTGATTTCTTATCAATGAAAATAACTTGCATGAATCAAATGCTACTACGCAATAAATTATTAATTTTGATTCAACTATACACGTCCAATCAAATTTATGTATATTCGGTAATTATCCAATCAAATTTATCTATTTTCAGTTACTATCCAATCAAGCTTATGTGTTGGGTAATTAATAATTAAATAGGAATTCTTTTGTTTGAGCATATAAGGAAAAACACCACATAAATTATTAACGATGCGGCATACAATCTTCAAACAGCTTTGACGTAAATAAATTAAATCTTGCTTAATTCTTTCGCATAGTTTTTGCACACTAGTTAGCACAAGTTATAGACTGTAGTCGTAGTTTTACCAGAATCGGCAGAAACGGAACGAAATCGGGAAATCGGAACTGCGTAAATGCCGTACTGGATGTAGCCCTCTATCGGATTAAGAGTAGTTGGTGGTTCAAACCCGCTTGCTGTCACTATTATTACTGCACTCATGCCCCTTTACCTTAGATCCTGATAAACAAGCTCGTCCTCAGCCTTTTTTGACTTTTTTTTTTTTGCCGAAATGCGATAACCAACAAATATTAAATGCATAAAAAAACATACCATGTATTCTATTCTCGGTTTACTACAAATATCGTCACGTAAACATTTTCCTACTACATTTGCCGATGTTTGTTACTACAGATATTACTACATTTGTCATCGTTTACTACAGATGTCAACAAAGTGATAGTAATACTCCATCCAAACTTTGTTTAATGGGCTAAAAATATATTCTTAGTGCATTTATCTTCAGTGTTAAAATATTTTTCGAACGAGGTTTTTTTCCATGCGTATCTATCAGGGTTCACAGTACATTAGGAAATTGTTTTTCCGTGGTTAAGACCTGATTTCCTAGTCTTTTTCCCTGACTTTTCTGTTGAAAAGTACATGATTTTTCCTGAGTAAAATATCTCATAAAAAAAATTCACACAGAAAAAGAACCTGAGTGGTAAAATATACATACGATTGATTTGAAGGGGAAAAAAAAAGGTTTTCTCTAACGCCATAACGCATCTAGTTTTTTTAAATGAATTTCTTATTTAAATCTCGAAAGATAACCTAAATTTGATAACAATAATCTTGAAATTGTGACACACTTTTTTGATAGAAAAAAAAAATCCCTGTTTTTTCCCCGAGTCTTTGAATTTTGAAACAAAATTCCCTTAGTTTCCAGGTTTTCCCTGACTTTCTAATTTTTTTGAACTTTTCTCTGGTTTTCCAGGTTTTCCCTGAGTGCTGTGAACCCTGTCTATTCCGCACTACTAAATAAAATTCAATTAAAATTTTAAAAACTTGACAAAACAAAGCATTTTGTTATATTTCGTAGAATACAAGATCCTTAATTAAAAAAATAACCAACCTTGCTCCCAGGGCTTCTTGACTTTTCGAAACTCTGTGTTTCGAAAAAGCAAGAGGCCCTGAGAACGAAGTTGAAAATTAACCTCGATATAAATAGCAAGGACTGTATTGGCGTGCAGCAGTGATGTAGATACGATAACTCACTGTGGATCGCCTTCAGTAAAGCCCCGGAATAACTATTTAATAAATATACGTAACTTCTGAGAAACAACAATAACATCCATTGAATAACTATTGGGACGGACCCAGTGGACGCACAAGTCCGATCAACGTCCGACACCAACGTTGCGACGTCGTTTCAATGTTGATCCGATGTCGTGTGCCTGCATGAAATATATGTCGTCCCTGACAGCAAGTTCGATCAATGTTTCTTTCTGTGGTGAGTGAGAGATGAGTAAATATAAAAAATTGGCGAAGAGGAAATTGTGGATATAATCCGAATTTGAGTAGGTTGAAGAAATGCACACAAGAGTGCTCAAAGTAGGAGTAGTTACATATTCAGTGGGAAAAAAAAAAATTGTTCAAAGTCAGCAGTAAAGACGCTAGAACAACGTCGTTCGACGCTGTTCTAGCGTCTTTACTGCGGACTTTAAACAAGTTTTTGCCACTGGCGCAATCACTTTTGAGGAGGGGTTTTTAAGCATGCATATAAACTGAATGTGATTAGATTGTATATACCTAGTAGGCAAAAACTTGTTCAAAATCCACAATAAAGACAAAAAAATCTTCTTCAACGTTTTCAAAGTTGTTCTTGCGTCTTTATAGCGGACTTTAAACAAGTTTTTACCCACTGGGCAAGCAAGAAAAAGCATTGTCATCTATATTTATTCATTTATTCATTCATGTTAATTAGCGATAAATCATCATTACTAAAATAACACTGTTTTTAGAAAATAATTTCTTACTCACAAAAGCCTTTATGAAAACATTTATTTACAAATAACAGTACTCAGTGGCCAAAAACCTGTTCAAAGTTTGCAGTAAAGACGCTAGAACGACGTTGAAAACGCTGTTCTAGCGTCTTTAATGCGGACTTCGAACAAGTTTTTGCCTACTGGGTAATATATATCTCAATACCGGTACACTAACGGAAGACACACGACGTCGGATCAAAATGACGTATTTCCGACGTCGTTTGCCCATTGGGACCATCATTCCTGGTGGGAACGCGACGACTTATCAACGTCGAAAAGACGTCTTTTTGACGTTGATAAGACGTCGCGTGCCAGCAGGGTTGACATTATTCTTAGTATATTGTAACTAACTAAACTGGATGTGCACGTGGTTTATAACAGCGATCGAAATAAGAGCAAATAGTCCATTTGGAGGAGTGGTGTTTGAGTATAGCTTGATGCTATGCTAAAAAATACCTCCTCCACAGTGATTATTTGCTCTCATTTGGAGCTGAGAGTGTATATTTTGTTTTCTCCTTAATAATAAGGAGTTCAATAATTGAATATCTTCAATTCCATAGTCTCTCGTCTTGTTTTACTAAGACCAAGACATTCTACATAGGCTCCACTATATAAACAAAGTGACGTTAATATTTCCCAGTGGACAAAAACTTGTTCGAAGTCCGCAGTAAAGACACCAGAACAACGTCGAACGACGCTGCTCTAGCGTCTTTACTGCGGACTTTGAACAGGTTTTTGCCCACTAGGTCAAAATTTGTAGGGTATTTGAATGTGTTTGTGGCTCCAGTGGGTAAAAACTTGTTCAAAGTCGATAGTAAAGACGCTAGAACAACTCCGAAAACGTTCTAACATTTTTACTGCTGACTTTAAACTGTTTTTTTATTCCACTGTAATGGTTTATTTAGGTTGGTCATATGCAGATAAAAGAAATAACGTCACGTGACGTCGAGTTTTACCAACCGAATGTCTTATTCTGGCTTTCACAGCGAATTTTTCAATGCAAAAACCAAATTTATTTACCCTTACACTAAAAAATTATCAATTTATAGATTTTACAAAGATACACATTCCAGGTGCTCTCATCTCAGGAGCATTTTCATAACGATATGACCAGCTGGAACTGATTCATGTTATGCAATCTAAATCAGCCCTAAAATTAACTTTTTGAGGAAAACACTTGGATTTCAACCAATACTCTCAAATACGTTGTTATTTCTTTTAACTTGCAGCAATATGCGACCACATAGGTACATCACTTATGTGGGTTTCATTCCCAGTGGACAAAAACTTGCTCAAAGTCCGCAGTAAAGACGCTAGAACAACGTTCTAGTGTCCTTACAACGGGATTTGAACAGGTTTTTGGCTAATGGATTTGAGCCATTCCAAATTTTAGTGATTAGACACGCACGTGTAATCGACATCAAAACGAGGCCCTATCGATGTTGATTAGAAATCACGCGCCTGGACCGTATTTACATGAACACTCTGTTAGACTTGTTAGTTTAAAATAAAACACACTACTGGAACAACGTGAAATGTTATTTCTAAGTCATATTCCCAGTAAGCAGAAACTTGTTTAAAGTCCGCAGTAAAGACGCGTCTGATGACTTTGAACACGTTTTTGCACACCGGGTTTCCTATAATGCAAAGTCACTTTTCGAAATAAAAACAAATAATCACTGTGGAGGAGAGATTTTAAAACTATGCTAAAAAATTCCTTTTTCACAGTGATTACCTTTATTCGTACATTTTTTTTAGACGAAATTTATTACAGAAATTACGCACAAAACGATGTGCGCGAAAATAAACATTGTCATTCTTATATGGGTGTAACTATTTTTCATAGGTGGCCATGCGCGAATATTAACACGCACAAAATAAAAGCACATCGCGAATGCGTGAAAATTAATACGCGTGAAAATTAGTACGAATAAGGTATTTGCTCTAATTTCAAACACTGAAAGTCCAGACAACCTCGTTCCCAGGAAAAGAGCGGCTCTTCCGTATTTTGAAAAGGCCAGAAGCCCTAGAAACGAGGGTGAAAGTCCAGAGTAAAACCATAGAATAAAGCCTCTGAATGATAAAAACAATGTTTCAAGCAATTTTTGTATTAAAAACAGTTTATGCTGTACAAGCCTGGATAAAATTGTCACAGTTAAGGAGTGTTTTTTTTACTATAGTTTTCAGCCCTTAAAAACACTCCTTCAAAGGCGACAAGTTACTTTCAGGCTTGATGGCACCACATTATGCTAACCAGACTAAAACATCTGTTTCACAATTTACTCACAAGTTACCAGACACCAAAGTTTAAGATAACTGCTGGTCATCACTATGGAGGAGAGAGTTTTCAGAACATTTTCAGTCTGAAAAATCCCTCCTCCACAATGATGACCAGCAGTTATTTTAAGCCTTAACCACCGAAGAAAGTTTACATTCATTTTCAATAGATATAATTTTTAGGTTCATTTTAGAAGAAACAAAATCATAGAAAATAAACATCCAGAAAAATTCTTATGATTAATTAAAAGTTCTTAAAATTTTGCTTGCGATTCTTGTTGAGCTTAAAACAACGATGACACTATCTGAATCCCTCTCTTCGGAGAACTTGACATTTAAATCATAATAAGCTGTGCCAAAGTTACCAAAGTTATTAAAATCTATAGTCATATAAAAGACGTTTTATATTAAATCTAAGTTTCAGTTATACTATTCAGTTATACTATAGAGTTCAAGACTCAGTAAGATTGTTCTTTGACTTACTTTGACTTATTTCGGCTGGTTTCGCCGGATTGTCCTTTATACTGAGTTCCCCCCAAATTTATTTATCCAGCGGGCAAACACGATCTAATAAAACTATGCATGTATGCCTTATAACGTCACTACCTTGTTATAGTCCATTCAAACTTTACGTAGCAGCCCAGCCGACAAAAACCTGTTCAAAGGCAGCAGAATAACGTTACAAAAACGTTCTGTGAACGTTGTTCTTATGTTATTTCGCTGACTTTGAACAGGTTTTTGCCGGCTGGCAGACTAAAATTTATCAGAACTAATAACTCACTTCGTCTCTAGTTTCTGAATATAACTGCCGAACATCACCTGTGTAGGAGTGTTCTTGACTATAGAGTCCTCTACAGGTGATGTTCCGCAGTTATATTCAGACTAGTGGTACAGAACCATAAACTACACGAGTTCGGCCCGATTTATATATATATAAATCCGACATTTTTCTCCATCATATTCTCTATATTCGGGAAATAAATTAAGAAATAAACAAACACATAGTACCAAATGGAATAAAAAGTTCCGAAATTCCAAACCGAACAAAAATAATCAGATCGTAATTAACTGATGATCATACTAAGACTGGTTAAAACCCCGATCGGCTCATCGTTAACCAGGTTGAGTGTAACCAGCATCTGTGAGAAAAGAATATCTATGGTGTATTATCTAAGTCTGAATATAACTGTCTGACATCAGCTCACAAAAAATACTCCTCCACATATGAAGTCACAGGGCTCTAAATAACAGCCGCTCACCACTGTGGAGGAGAGATTTCTCAGAATATTTTCAGCCACAGTGATGACCGGCTATTATTTCGAGCCCTGTGTCTAGCAGTTATATTTAGGCTTGATTATCTAACTATCTGTGTATAAATAATCAATAAAATAACTCGATCAGCAGCATGAATAAGCATCAGACTATTAGCAATGAGTTGAAGCCACGCTTTTGTTCCATTTTTGTATTAACACGTTATTCTTTTAATGTAAAATTCGTTCATATATAGAATATCTAAAATATAAGAAGAGTAAGTATTCAGTAGGCAAAAACTTGTTCAAAGTCCGCAGTAAAGACGCTACAACAACGTTGTTCTTTAAGGTGGATCTCCACTACACGTATTCGTTCGCACGAATTCAAAATGAAGTCATTATATTGGTTGAAAGTGACGTCACATAAACGAATTCACCTAGTGCCTTAACCCTATTTGATTCCACCCTCCCCTCGCGTTTTTTTAGACGATACTCTGCAACCACTGGGCAGAAATAAGCCGACATTTTCAGACTATTTCTAATTTTTCATTGGTCAATTAAAAATGTAAAAGAAAATTCCAAATTTGTGTTGCCATGGTAACCAAGTTTTGACCAGGTATTTTTTTTTAACCATTTTTTCACTTTATTAAAAAAATATTTATGATCTATTTTTACAAAAAAAAAAACGGAAAGTATGATCTAAAGAACTAACTTAGCTAACAGAATCTGAAAACAGACTTTAAAAATCATTTATTCTTGAACTCGAATAATCAAGTGTAATAAATCGAGTGATTTTAAAGAAAAATCGAAAAGTCATACCACCATGTGTTACTGATAACGTCAGCCAAAAGATATTTACACCAAAATGTTCCTTTTATAATGGGTTACCATTATGCCAAGTTTTAGGTTTGTAGCATATCCTCATTAAATATGACAGAGGAGGGGGGCTTACACTAGGAAAAGACTCTAGGCTAAATAGGGTTAAGAAATGCACAGTCTAGATCAAAGTTAACGCCTCTTATTAAAAATAAGCATTTAGGGACCATTTCAAAATTTCGCACCAAAACCAACTTTTTTAATAGAGTTAGATCAACTAAAATTCGACAAAATTCGACAAAAACGAATCGGTACAAACATTATGTTAGGTCAACGAACTTGCAATAGATTGGTTTCTTCGGTACCAATCCATTGCAAGCTCGTTGACTTCTCTTCTCTTCTCTTTTATTTTTGAGACGGTCCCCATATGCATGCATTATATTCAACTGTGAGAGAATTTATTAATCTATTTACAAATTAAAAACTCACAATTTATTAAGAAAGTTGATCCAACACAATTGGTTGATTTACATAGATAGACGGAGAGTAATCTTCAGAAGAAACTGTCGATGACGTATTGTTATATTCAAGGACAATGTCTATAAAAAATACAAAACATATTATATACATAGCATCAAACATGAAAGTATGGAGTGTGACTTTCAACCAATCAAAAATGTGCATGCACTTTTACACACAATATAACTTGACTGTGGCGACTTTTATTGATAATTTTGTTTGTTGGGATACATGTTCGTGGTTTTTGTAGATGAAAGCTCCCTTCTGTGAAATTAAATCCCTGGAGAGATTTAAGCTTCCATAGCAAAAACAAATCCATGCCAAGCATATTTTTTGGTGCTTTCCATAAGACTTTCTTTCCAAAATGAGGAAACATGCTGGCCTTCAATACTAAAACCAAATTTCAAAATCTCAACATTCTTTGCACTAAAAGTGTATTGATGTGCATTTTCATACTTCACTGTTGCAGGTAAAGGTTTAATATTCCACTTCGCAGCGCATCTTCCCTTTGCCAGCTACTGAATGAACACATGTCGGCCCTGAGGCAAGTCGAAGCAATACTTCAGGTATTTCTGGTGGTGAGTCTCAGAAGATGAAGAGGCACGACCTGTTACAGCTTACTTAACTTATTTACATCCCGATAAGAACATCGTCTATTAGAAAAAGTTAGTAAATCAAATTGGCTATATGAAGAGAATTTAAAAAATTCAGAAGATATTTTGGTCCCTTTCATTGATATTGTTTTATCAAAATATTTCTAGCAGAAAATCTATAAGTTTTTTTAAATTAAAACCTGAACATAGTGGTCAAAAACTTGTTCAAAGTCCGCAGTGAAGAACCTATAACAACGTCGAACGACATTGTTCGAACGTCTTTACTACTGACAAGCTTTTGTTCACTGGGTACGATTTAAAAATAATAGCACAACTTCAAAAAGTAATGCAATAAAACAAAATGGAGTCAACTTATCTCACCTTCCTGGTTTTGTATTAAAAATTCTTGCTGGGATTCAATTTGGGATTCATTATGAACTGGCGCCATCCAATGATTAGAACTATTTATGTTAAGTTCTTTGTCATCTTCTACAGCATTCAAGTACACTGTCTCAGAATTATTGGACTGTATACCTTTGTGTGAGTCCTTATTTTCAACAATACTTGCAGTGGAAGTATTAGTTTCAAAATCTAATACGGAATCAGTAGAATCTTTCAGGGAAATGTCAGTGTTCGATGTAACACCATTTGGTTGGTGTTCTTCTGAATTAATGACATCATGTCTGTCTTCTTCAGAATGCAATTGAGTCTCAACATTATCTCCAGTTAATTTATCCAATGCTAATTTAGTATCACCAATACCTTCGTTTAACTGCCCTGGTGTAGTCTGATCTGGTGCAGACTGATTATCAACACTATCTTCAGTTAACTGTTCTGGTGCAGAGTAAGTATCAACATCATTTTCAGTTAACTGTTCTGGTTTTGTTTGATCATCACCAGCATCTGCTGCAGTTAACTTTTCTGATGTTGTTTGATCATCACCAGCATTTTCAGTCAATAGTTCTGATGTTGTTTGAGCATCATCAGCATTTTCAGTCAACTGTTCTGATGTTGTTTGAGCATCACCAGCATTTTTATCGGTAAACTGTTCTGGTATTGATTGAGTACCAACAGCAATTTTTGCGACTAATAGTTCTGGTGCTGATTGAGCATCAACAGCATTTCCAGTTAACCGTTCTGGTGCAGATTCAGTACGTAAAATTACATATTGGGGATCATTTGCAGTATTTCTATCATTCGATATTTCTTGAGGAGTAGTTGCGAGATTAGTTTCTTTACTCATTTCATCATCGTGCAAAATTTCAAAATTACTGTCATTACTACTATTTATTGTTTCTGTTACTCCACTATTAGTGACATTCTTTAGTTCAGAATTATGTACAGCCCTTTGTTTCAAAGGAAACTGTTTCTGTTCTAAAACAGGTACTAACTTTATGGGTTCCATTTTCTCTTTTGATAACTGTCGTTTAAGTTTGTGATCAATATTTGCAACATTTGTAGCAATCTTATTAGCAACTCCAGATGAAAAAGTATCAAAGATTTTTATAACTGAAAACCTTGAAGGGCGTCGAGTTTGTGGTGCAGGATCAGGATTCTTTCTACCAGCAGGGTCAGATTGTGATCGATTACGTTTAGCGGTATCAAACACAGGTGCTACAGAATTACCAAGTGACTCAGTGCTTGTCCCTACATCCTTCTCAATCTTTTTCTTGCTAACTGAATCTTTTGAATCCTTGTTGTAAGAAAAATGTTCAGGAAAAATAGGAAGATTTTCTTCCTTTTTTTCGACTGGTGAAAATGGTGTAATTTCTTGCTTTGAAGCTTCTGGATGAAATACATCATCACCGAGAATTGCATCAGTTATTTCAATAGAAGCAGATGACTGAACAGCAGATGTTGATTCACTACTTAACGACGATGAAGAACTGGAAAGATTTTTTCGAGCTAACTGTTTATTTCTGTGACATAAATTATATATATCGACCAAAACAGCCTGCATCACTGACTCCATACCCTAAAATGAAACAAATCAGAACATTACCATGAAGTTGGGGGTGAAAAATAGTATTTGAATGGATTTATCAGTGGACAAAAACTTGTTCAATGTTCTGCAGACTTTGAACAAGTTTTTATTCCTTCCTCTCAATTGCAGTGGCTGAAATATGAGTAAATGATCACTGTGGAGGTACGATTTTTGAGTATAGCTCCAGGCTACAAAACTTGAGGCTATGTTCAATCAAAGGTATGGTATTGAAAGTCGCCCACTAAACCAAGTGAAATATGATTTGCGTACACAAATTATACAGTGTTTGAAATATGTCTTTATTAAGATGATAAAATTTCAGGTCAAATAAAGAATTGGAACACTTTTTTCAAGGTAAAATTATGTCAGCTCACTGTGGAGGAAAGTAGTTAAATTTCATATCAAGGATAAACACCCAAATCTTACATGGCATTAGAATTTCATGTCCTTATTAAGTTGATAAAGTTTCAGGTTAAATAAACAATTGAAACAATTTGAATTGGAATCCAGGTGAAATTATATCAAACATTTGTGGAGAAGAGTTGTGAAATTTCCTATCACAGCATGACGCAATGCTCAAAAATCCCTCCTCCATAGCGGATATGAATTGCATACACATATTATACATCATAGCATTATGTACACACCAAATAAAAATAGAGAATACACCTATGTTATAATAGTTGTGCTTTTAAAGACTTGGTATATGTTACACTCTATAGGCTAGATTCAGACTATTATGTATAGTATAGGATACACTTTGATCATACATGCTTTAACCATACTATTTTATGTAGATGTATACATGTATGTATATTATAGTAGTACTATAATAGAAACGATGCATTTATATTAAATTTAAGTAAAGGTGGTTGTCATCATCAGTTATTAAAATTAAAAAGAAATAATGAAATAAAAGATTACATTTCGTTAAACAATGTATTCTTTTATTAAAAAAATATTCCTCTGTTGGATTGTATATTGTCATTATATTTCTAATTTGCATTGGGAGTAATTTATAATGTAGGATGGTTTTTACTGCCCTATTAAAGTTTTATTTAATAAATCCATTTTATATATACAGTGGTTTTTATTAGTTGTTATTAAAAATAAAAAATAGAAAAGCACTAGAGAAAAGAAAAATGTAACAGAAGAATAAATTTCCTTGATTATTCATTATCTTGTTATGAGATTCTTTTATCAAAAAATATTCCTCTGTTGAATTGCGTATTGTCATTATATTACTAATTTGCACTGGAAGTAATTATTAATACTATAATAACCAAATTATACTCTTAGTAGTAATTAAATGTTTTACGATCCTATAGTGGACATAACATTGATAGTTATTTCCAAATTGAAGGAAGCTTTCCAAAATCAAAATGGAGACTTCAATTCTTGAAATTTTAAAAATCATTTTTACAAAAAAATATCACTTATCATCTCAAACAATTAGGGAGACAGCTTCCCCAAAAATCCCGAAAGTCAGGACCGCGTGAACGAAAGCAAGAGATTTTTGACGAGCCCTTCTAGAATATCGCCACAAATGCTGGTACCAAATTTCAAAATGCTAGCACTTCGGGAACATGGTCTATTAAGAAAAGAGGGCTCCCGCTGACGCCGTTGCAAAATGATAGCAATAGCTAAAAAAATCACTCCTCCACAGTGAATATATGCTCTTGTTTGATCACTGTAATTGCAAGTTTGTTGACACAAGACTCAATATAACGGTTAGAAATCAACTGGGGAGGAGTGTTTATTTTAGCATACTCAAAACAACTCCTCCACAAGTGATGTCTGACGAGGCTTGTTGACCCCTCCCCCTTTAACTATATTAAATTCACTTACTTCGACCCCCTGTTATACATGTCTCATAAAACATTTACAATCTTACAAAACTTACAGGCTCTTTCTTTATATCTTTATCTAAATCCAGTCTTAACAAAGAATTATTGACTTTCAATGCCATAGAAAATGCCATTAAACCAGCTGTTTGTATACTATTTTCACGTATGTCAATCCTTGTAATGGACAAACTATCAGCAAGTACTTCTGCTAGTGCGACTGCTCCTAAAAACAAAATGAGAGTAACATAAGGTTACAATTTTAATAAATCATCAACCCCAGGATATCACAAATAATGTTCTGTTAAGAGTCAAAAACCTTTTATTAAAGCAAAAATTTACCATACCAGTATGCTTTAAATTCTTACCTTTGCATGCATAAGCGTCCCTAATATTGTATTTTTTATTTATCCGATTTGATAAGGGACCATCTCAATATAATATCTACAGAGGAGAGTACTGATATCAAAAATTATGATTAAGGTCAAAAAGAAAATTTAAGTCAAATGTACAAAACGTGGTAATTCTTGCGGGTGAAAGTGTAAAAAAAAATTAAAATACCAAATTACGAACTTGAATTAGGATGCAGATTACACGACTATTTGAAATATCGTGTAACACAGTAATAAAACATGTAATATTATAAGCTCGTAATGTATAGAATGCAAAATCAGACACCATGCTGTAGTATATTTGAGGAAAATAATTATACATTCATCATGAAAATTGTATAATAGTTCTAGGCACATAATTGAGGGGTTCAACGTAGTTAAGGACTTTATTTTCGGGGGAAATGGTATAATACATTCAAATTGCATTTATCATTCTAAAGATATTTTCATTTTAAAATTTTAAAATTCTGCTGACTCGGCAATTTTGAAATATTTGAATTGTTAATATATTGAGAATGGTACATCAAAATTGTAAGTATTATATACCATTTTCAAGATCTTTCCAATGGTTCATTCAATTCAATCATACAATAAAGAATTAAAATTTTAAAAATTTATGACATCATATTTTGGTCATGAGACGTCATAATTTTTTCAATTCAGCATTTCCGTTTTTAATATTTTTAACCCCCAAAAAGGTTTTTTATACGAAGTGAACCATATCTAGCACCAGGACACAAAGTCTGCATTGAAGGGGTTTATACAAATATGAATTTTTTGTCAAAAAGTGTTTATTCTTTCGAGATTTAAAGAGCAATTTCGTCAAAATAACGCGCCAAAGTAAGCAAAATATATCAAAATATCCGCCATGACGTTGTCAAAACACGACGTCCAAATTATAATGTCAGTATAAAGAAATGATGCAATTAGTCATTGTTGAAAGTTTGAAGCCTATATGGTAAATATTGAATGTGTTTTTAGCATTAGTAATTTTTTTTATTTTATAAGGATTTAATAGGCAATTTGAAGGGTGGTTTCGAGAAATGACCAACAACTTTTAAAGATCATACGCCATGGCTATTAAAATTTCCAGAAAAGTGTAAATTAGAATAAAGTCACAAAGTTTCAAGACTTCAGCGTTTGCACAAGAAAAGTTATTTATAAAAAAATGGCTCCTTGGCGGAATCCCCGGGCCAAAATGGTTAATATGACGACTTTCCTTCTATATTAAACAGAAATGGTACCATTGGTACTACTTTTGTTTAATGTGTTAATTAAGCTGGAAGGAAAGTCTTCCTATTAATAAGAAATGTTTTCAATTTTGTATTTATTTCATTCTATAGATTACTTTTTCTCATTTTTTTTCACTAGTTTATTCATTTTCTTACGCTCAATTGAACTACAGACCGTCACTAATTTTGGAGTCAACTATACATCCAAGACTGAATGATACACAAATAATTATACAACTTACCTTCACTTCCTAATTTAGTATTCAAAAAACCTAATTTACGCAAGGATTTATTTTTTATCAGTCCGTTTTTAAGTTTCTGCAGGCCTAAGTCACCAATTCGATTCTGACCAAGATTTAAAGCTTTCAGCGAATTTGTGCGTATCTAAACACAAAATAAAAGTCTATTATGAGTAATCATCATGAAATAAAAAACTAAGGATAAAGAATTTATATCCAAACCTCAGAATAACGGTTGGACATCACCTGTGGAGGAGTGTTTTTTGATTACAAAGCTGAAAACTGTAATCAAAAACACTCCTCCACAGGTCTTTCAAGGTACTTTTAGACCTGAAAAGTGGACCGTAAGGGCCGTAAATGGCTTGTCTGATATGTGATAGCCTGCCATGTTAAATTAGATTGCTCAACAGTTCCAGTTACAACGACTGTTAACCATTATAGCTACATAATTTCAAACAAATTATCATTTTTAGGTTCACACTAGCAAATTTACAATTGTTAAAGAAGTCTCTTCATCTTAAAGATGTAAGATGGAAAAAAGTAAGCAAATATCTTATAATTTGTTTAATGTCTTGTAAAAAAAGACAGATTGATACTTGCTGGACATAATCATTAATTCTATAATAAGAAGAGTACACTTGATTTAATGTGCAACTTCTTTAATGAGCAACAACTCTCCCTCCCCAAGTTATAGAGGGATGCTCAAAGGGAAATTAAAATATAAGGTGCAGACAAAAATAGGTCAATGTTATGATTTTATATTATTTTATTATACTGTGAAGGAGGTACACTGTGGAGGAGAGATTTTTGAGCATTGTTTCAGGCTTTCCAGCCTGAAGCAATGCTCAAAAATCACTACCCCACAGTGATTATTTCCTCTTAATTTGAATACTGTACAATTATCTATTTTGTACCTTATTTTGATAAAAGAAACTCAATGTAATTTGGTTTAAACTGGCAGTAAATGCATATCATTGAATACTTGTCTTCAAGCATTTAAGTACCCTTCACTACCCTCTAATAAGCAAACAAATAGAATCTCACTTATTAGGGGATTTACAGTTAAAATTAGTTACCAGGCCTTCACAAAAGTAATTAAGAAATTTATTCCATTCATACTTCAGTGGGTACAATCTTGTCCAAAGTCTGCATTGACGACACTAGAAGCAATGCTTTCAACATTGTTCTAGCATCTTTACTGCGGACTTTCACCAAGGGTATATTCACTGGGATTTGAAATAAAAATATTGATTCAAGGTTGATGAATATTTACCAGTCCTTCGCAAAGGTAACTCATTCCTTCATGAGTTAATCCATTGTTCCACATAATAAGCGAACATAAGCCACCAAGTAATTGTTCACACTGATCAGATAAACCATTTCCAATATGAGCTAAACCAATATCCTAATGACAGCGGAAAATATCAAAACATGAATGCTGCTCATCAGTACCAGAGGTAAAAAGAACTGCTGATCGTCACTGTGGAAGAGAGATTTTTCAGAATTATTTTCAGTCTAATAGGCTGCAAATAACTGCATAAACTCTCCTACACAGTGATGACCGGCAGCAATTTTTAGCCCCTGCAATATGGAGTAATAACATAAGAAATTTGAAAATAGGTATCACTTCGCTAACTAATCAAAAGTAAGGTATTGAATGTAGCCTAGCACAACAAAATTATAGACACATACACATTATACAGCATAGTACTATATGGATACACTAGATATGAATGCTACAAATGTATATAGGCCACAATGTACATAGGCTATATGTAGGTGTTGATATGATATATGCATAGGCTATGCATAAGTATCCAATGGTTATAATATGTTTCTATTTAAGCATTGTTAAAATCCTAAAGATGGTTTCTATTAGCTTTTAATAAATATTAATTAGATATACGACTAAAACTTAAGATTGGTTTCTATTAACAATAAACATCTTTTATTCAAAGTTACCATATTGAAAGTAGCCTGCCAAAACTGAGTGAAAGTTAAACCAAGCACGTCATAGTAAATAAAAATAGAGAATATGCATATAATAACATATTATGCGTTAAATATTTTATTAAGAAATCTTGTCTTAATAAAATTAAGACTTGCATTATGCTACATGTATATAAAGGATTTACGTGTATGTATATAGGCTATAAGTACATAGGTTATACATGTACATAGACTATACATCATAACACCCACTATATTATTTTAACACTTATGTATTTTTTTGATAGTAGATACCATGCATGTATTTTGTTTATAAAAGCTGACACATTCTATTAAATGGTGGTTTCCATCATAGTTAAAATAAAAATAAAGAAACCTAGACAATGTAACAATCTAACAGAAGAATGAATTTATTTATAACTTCCTTTATTTTAGCTTATCTATTCAGGCCTCAAAATTTCCATGATTACTAAGATTACCAACTAAGACGGGATTCCGTTGTAATCCTTTTCGCAACCGTGGCACACTGACAGCTATCGGTTCTGTGGAAAATATTTAGGTTCCATAGGTTCCGTGTTTTTGTTGTTGCGGTAACGCTAGGTTCCGTATTCCGTGGAGTTTTTAATTAATTTAAATTAACTCGTATTATATGAAGGCTCTATGACTGAGAGCATGTTTTTATTTGACATGTATGAAAGATATTCAATTGACTCGTAAGAGAACATTTAAACGATATACGTTAACAAAAGACCTTTTACGAAATATACTTGCCTTTGAAAATACTCTTGAGGGAAAGCTCAAGTGGCAAATTTTATTTGACAACTTTACGTTTACTCTTATAATTCATGGAAACAAAAGATGGGTTCCGTCTCTACAAATTCACGGAACCTTTAGTGAACCGGAACAAGCATTACAATCATAAAGTTTTTAACTTTTGGGAATAACTTTTGATCCAATGTGGTCAAAGTCAGAAAACATCAGAAAAAATGTAAGTCCAAATGTGACTGTGGTCAAAGTATCATAGCAAATTCAAAACATTTTCTCAATCAACTATTTAACTTTTGGGTATAACTTTTGGGTATAACTTTTGGGTGAATGTGGGCAAACCTCATAGAAATCAAATCCTCCACTTTTGAAAAATCCCTTTTTTTGTTTGATGAAATCGAAATAATTTGGTCAGTGGTCTCGTAATATCATCCAGAATGCCAAAACCTATTAAATTTCAGGGCTTTAGCATGCCTTTTCAGTACAATGAACTAAAATGCCTTTTTACCCAGTTTTGCCCAAAACTCGGACCCAAGTGGACAAAATCAATAATTAATTTTTTTAAATATTGCCTCGTATGCTGATACCAAATTTCAAAATGGTAACACCTCCGGAACATGGTATATTAAGAAAAGTGGTTCACCAACTCCACCGCCTCCACCGCAAAGTGATAATAATAGCCCTTCCAAACTTTGATTTGGCAGGTAAGCTAAAAACTAAAAATGCCTTGAACATTAGAATGGTTCTATTGCACCTGGTGAACCTGAAATCAATGAACAGAAACCCAACTTTAAGTGTTAATGTCACTGTGAATACCTTCATTTGGTTATTTCTCAAATCAAGAAGTTGGAGAGTAGTATTGTATGTAAGCATAGCGCCAATAGGAGGTCCATCGCTCGATGAAAGATCGTTATCTCCCAAGTAAAGCTCTTCTAAGATTTTATTGTATTTCAT
>JAULBZ010000422.1:0-31655 GCA_032360805.1 Neoturris breviconis
ACGTTAGAACAACGTTCACAGAACGTTGTTCTAACGTTATTTTGCTGACTTTGAACAGGTTTTTGCCGGCTGGGTAAACATGGTTGATTCTTTTTTCATTGACGCTATAACTCATTATCGAGATCAGGTGTACCGTATGTGGACAAAAACCAACGTGATACAATATTTTGATTGATGGTCACGCTTACATAATTTCATATTACGTGAAAGGGTGGGGAATAATGATAATGGAAACCATGACCTACAACAATGACATTCGGTTATCAGACAGGATTTTCGTTTTCATAACAGACTGGTTTCTATTAGTTGGGTTTTGTTGCACGGCTTGCGTTTTTGTGCAGGAGAGGGAAGGAATTGTCAATCTTGTTATTGTTTTGTGCTTTATGTAATGGGTTAGAAATTATCAATGGAAACCAGGTATTCAATGACCAGTGGTGTACTTCTCAAACCTTTGCAAAGATAGAAAATCTGATCAAAATATAATGGATTATGACAAAACTACCGCCCCATTTACCGCATTTTATGCAAGATTCGAGAAAAATAAAAATACGTCGACAATAGTTGGGGACTAGCTTGAAATACATTGAGAGGAAGCATGGTTTTTCCGATATTTCGTCATGAGTACGTCATAGAGGGTGGCCATATTGAAAATTATTTTCCAGAACTATACGACTTGTGCTGAGTATCACGTTGATACGTTTTAAGGAGAACAACTTTGAACACGTTTTTGTCCACTGACATGGTTCCATACAATTTTTCGTTTATTTGTGGCTGATTACATGAACAAATCTCATGACGGTATGAAACTTACTTTATTTCAAATCGGTCTCTACCCGAATCTTTACAAGTGTTTACATGCTACGGGCGATATGAAACTCGTACCAGTACGAATCTCATACCTGTCTAGCAGATCAGTATGAGATTTCGTAGCGGTACGAGACTTACGTATAAGCAGAACGAACCGATATAAAAATGATTGCGCCTTTGTTCTAAAGTGTTAACGTAAGCGCAAAGGATAGTTTTCTTTTAATAATTGACCTGGACCATCAGGTCTAAGTTTTCGTGTAACTTTTCATTGCCTGTAGAATTCTGATTGTACCAAAATAATAGAGCGAAGAAGAGCCTTTCTGTCACACAACGTCGAAACAACGAACATCAGAACAATATCTCCAAAAATGCACATGTCAAATTTTCTCGACAATGTATTTCTACGTGAGCGATTTGAAACATCTGTACGGAAGGTGGCGAAACAAGAAAATAAAATTCTATTTTAAGATATACCGCGAACTACTCCCAAAACATATGTTCACTTCTACATTGCGAAAGGATAGTTATTTCTTGTCTCCTATTGCGCTTTCTCTAACTTAAAATATATTTATAAGTTCTTTTCTTTCGCGTCGATACTCCAACGATCAAGTAACGTCCAATATTGGTAGATAGTTTGAATAATATGTCGATATTATGCATTCTAAAAAGACAGCAAAAAATCAAGCAATATTTGTGCCAATATTACATATCCGTATTATAACAGCGTTGCAATATAGTTCGTTATATCGACGTTAGCCACCCGACATTAATAACGCTACATTTATTCGTTACACCAACATTAGCTATCCGACGTTATAACAAATTGTATTATAGCTTTTTAACGATTCTAATGATTGTATTTCACTGAATTTATGATAGCCTGTTTATATAGCGAAAGGCTGCCAATGAACAAGTAGAGTGAGGACAGCTATGTTGTAATATTCTAATAAGGCAAATATTATAACATAGTTAAAGAAATTACGGAAGGGCAACTAGAATGCTGCTGATGAAGTTCAAAGATGTTATTCATAAAAAAAGTTATTGATTGGTAACTTTGATTCATATGAAACAATATTTAAATCGATTTCGCTTAATTGGTCAGGCTTTGTAAATAGAGATCGAGAACCTTGTAAACATAATAAACATGATCGAATAAGATGAAAATCTAATCTGGTTCTGAGCCAATTCATTACAATACTGAAATTTATGTTTCGTTTTTCAGCAATTCTTTTGTAGAAAGTTTGGCATTCTCTGCTCATTGCACTAAAACATGTAAAAACTAATGGAGTGATCCTTGATCTACTGACAAAACTCTTTTGTTGTATGATCACTTCTTTACTTGTTCGTTGATTTTGGGTGCAGTTGGTAAGTCTGTCCCTAGATAAGATTTGGCAGTTGGATTAAAAAACCTTACGTCACAATATGCCATCTGATCATTGGTCCAGACTACTCTTGCGGCAACATCTACTCGTGCTTCATCTGTGGTGATAGTGCTGACTAGAAAAGTTTCGGCAGTCAAAGGAGTTAGAACTGGCTTGAGGTGTACATCATGGTAGCACTCAGACAGTAATTCCGCGGTGAAATTGCGTACTTCGTCGTGTCGAAAGCGATAAAACTACCTTTGGAACATGATAGCGCCAGATCGATTGTAAATGCTTTTCCACAGACACATTTGGGTGGTAAATTCTTTAATTGGATATTATATCTGCGGTATAGAATGTCCCAGAATGCTTTTTGTACTAGATAAAAACCATTTCCTTTGATAAGTAGAGCTGTAAGCCAGCTTAATGACTTTTCTAGGGTGGCTTCTAGCGTCCTTAATTTAATGGGATCAGTAATTTTTATTTTGATTTCATTCAGCAATTCTTTATTCCTTTCCATTTTTTTCACTTTTAGTTGATTTGATGATAGATTGTTGTTTTCGAGTGATGTCTTCGTATATTATCAACTGTTTGCTAACGTGTTCAAGCATTGTATTATAGCTGGTTGTACCAACGTTAGATATTAGAGGTTGTAGCAACGTTGCGTTATAATATGATGTGCCATCGTTATGTAGTTGACGTTATAACAACGTTGTACTATAGTCGGTTGTTCAAACGTTATGTATCCGACGTTGTAACAACGTTGTATTGTGGTTAGTTGGAATAACGAGTTCTAGCTTCACCATGGATACGAGGGATACAAACAAATTCCTTTTACTATCTATCAATTAAAATATGGAACAACTTGCCAAGAGAAGTAGTCAACGCCAAAGAAATTAAACAGAATTAACGAATTTTGAAAAGACAATCCAAGTAAGACTGGGAGCCTGCCGCCTGTGATTACATTTGATATACGATCGATAAACACGTGTTATTATACTGGCGACGAGAAAAAATAATTAAAACAAATTTCTTTTTAAATTTCCAATTTTTAAAAAATATTTATCGCATGAAAAAAATAATCTCTTTTCATTGTTCAAATGTTTTATAAAGTAAAGACTGCCGACTGCAAAGGTGTGGAGTTTCAAAGCTAATGGGGCAACGAAATTGAACGGAACAAAGATGTAAGTGTTATTGTTATAGTAAAAGCTAATAAATAATAATAATAATAACCGAACCCGTAATAGCTCTGTAAAAGCTAGGTAAGGATTATTGTGTAAGGTATTAAAATACTAAGAGCTGACTGCTTGGAAGACAGATACATGTATATAGCTAACTGCCATGTTTGCTGAGCGGATATTAAATGATCGAACAATAATGCTTACGTTCCGTTATCTTGCGGCTTCTCTGTTTACTTGGGAGAAGCCACGTGACAAGTTAGATATTTACAAAGAAAATTTTAAATATAATTTTTTTCATTTTTCAAAAAAATCTATTTTTAATTATTACATATTTTTTAGAGAAAAAAAATAGATGTAATAGTAATTCGATCTCGAGTTAGATATACAATCTCGATGATGGAATTTGAATTCGAGTTAGAAATTCGGTCTTGAGTTAGAAATTCCATCCCAAGTTCGAAATTCGATATTATGTTAGAAATTTGATCTCGAGTATTCGATCTTGAGTTAGAATAATTCGATCTCCAGTTAGAAATTCCATCCCAAGTTAGAATTTTCATCCCAATGCAAGTTTGAAATTCTATCATATGTTAGAAATTCCATCTCGAGTTAGAAATTTCATCCCAATGCAAGTTTGAAATTCTATCTTATGTTAGAAATTCCATCTCGAGTTATAAACTTAAACTCCGTTTACAAATTCGATCTCAAGGATGGAATTTGAATTCAATTTTGAGTTAGCTATTTTAATAGTGCTAACTGAATAGCACGAATAAGCTTCCGTACTTTTTAGTCTCCTTTGTAGGGAATCTCATTAGTGCCATGCTATATCTCTTTTTATTAGGTAGAAATAAAAATAAACTTTTTCTAACCGTAGAAATTCTTTTCAAAGATTACCCGAAATAAAAAGATATTTTCTACATCTATTTTTGTGAGAGAAATTCGATCTCGAGTTAGATATTCGATCTCGAGGATGGAATTTGAATTCGATGAGTTAGCTATGTTTTATAATGCTAACTGAATGGATTAAATTTCCAAACTCGTTCCCAGCCCTGGTAGGTCTTTCTCATGTCTTTGTGCCTTCAACATCAACTGTTGATATCAAGGAGAGTCACTAATAAGCTTCCGTAAAAAGTGAGTTTATTTAATAGAACAAACATCTAGAGAACAGAAAGCGATAAGGGATAATAAATATTTGCAAAATTAAAAAACAGATATTTGATTTTGAAAACATTTATTAGCCCTTAGACAAAAATTTAAAGTAGTTAATTTTGTAATATTTACAAAGACAGATATTCAGAGAAATTTTCATAACAATATAACCATCTGGGACTGAGTTATTATCAGCAGATGGTGCCGACTGGACAATTCAGTGGAATCTGAACATAATATTTTGAGGAAAATATTTTTTTCTATTCTCTGGATGTATTTTTATCACTATTTAGTCTCATTTGAGTCTTAATTCATTTCCGAAACTACAACATGACGTAAATAGCGTTTTAGTGAAATCCAGGAGATCCAAGATTTTGAATGAAATAATAGACAGGGTTGATTCATAAAATATACACTAGTAATGAGATTTTTTAATTAACTGTTGATGCAAGACATATGTTAAAAAAAGTTTAACTTTGGTATTTATGTTTTTTTTCGCGATTTTTCGAAGAATGATGCTTTTTTTCTAAATTGAAACTTCAATGATGCATGTAAGAAAATTATATCCACCTAAAACGGTTAAAGAATTTATGTCAATTTTCGTATGTATGTCGTGGATAAAGTGTTACCCCCTCCAATTTTCTTTTTTTTTATAACTTTATTTTACTAACGTGACGATATCAACTGGTGAATTTTTATCTAATTCTATATTACATCTTCTGGATAAGTTTCTAAGCTATATCTGATGAAGAAGTTGGGATAAACGCTATATTCTGAAACCACCTAGAAGAAGACTTCTGATATAAAATTGCATTTTATTCATCAAACTTAATTTGAATAACTTAAGTTGCCTTTCGAATTGAAATTTATAACTTTGTCAAAGTACTACTTATTATGATAGGAATCATTTGGTATGATTTTGTTACATGACTATTCCGAATTTGAATTTTAAAAATAACGAAACATCCAAAAGCTATTTACTACTTTCGAAACAGTGGCAAAAATTCTAACGTCTGTTGCAATGTTGACCACACAGTAAGTAAAAATAGACAGGTTTATTTTTCCAATCTCTCCGTAAAGGGAGACTTTATTAGAGAGAGTACGGTAGATACTGCATGATCTGTAAGTAAAATATACGTAAGCTCGATCATCCAAACATATTCACCAACCTGCACCCACTGCGCCCTGCAAATAAAAGTTGCCGTTTACCTGTGTTTACTTGTATTTGTAGCAAATGCAGGTTGACGAATGCATTGAACTCTTGAGTTAACACTGGGAATTTACATCGCACGTTGTTCAAAATAATGTGCTGATGTGCTAATGGAAAGACGGTCACTCTTTAGCTGAGCTCGTTTTCAACAAATTACGAGCCTAGAGCGCGGACTAGAGAACAGTCAGTTGATGGTCATTTGATAAACTTTGAGCGTATTTTCACATAGTACCACAAGGCGCGCTTTCATGGATAAACGTGCTTTTGGCATCCGTTCACAGTATGAAAGAGGTAAATTTTCATGCCGATCCGGCTTATTGTTTAGTTTTCTATTGAATCCATTCGACAAATTAAAATGTTCTATTAAATTTACACCTATTTGATGAAGCGTTTCCACCTGACTATTGGTGCATTGCAAACGTTCGAGAATATTTTTACTGCAGACTTTGAACACGTTTTTGACATTACACGTCTAAATCAACGTCAAATGGTTTTGACGCCCAGTCGTTAATTATACTTAACATGTTCTAGGTGTTCTCCGTACTCACCGTGTCCATCGTGAATAAAAGTTGAGATTTCATTTAATTTAATTAACTCTCTTAAGTTTATAAATATATTAAAACATCGTATTTTCTGTGGTTTAACACATGATTGAGTAAATGAACAGAAAATACGGTGAGTTACATTTCTTATTTTGAATAATAAATCCTAAACATAGAGATTAAATGGTTTTCACGGAGACAAGTTGTTGGACGCATTAGTATTTTTCATCAATAAAAATATCTATATCTGTGATTGAATTTCATATTTGTTGAACATTTTTGTTTCGTAACTAATAATTCTGTTGGATAGGAGATAACGTTTATAACACGTATAAATTGATTGAAATCTAAAATTAGTATAGAATAAAAACAACTAACTTAAAAGAAATAACATAGACACACCTACACGATCTTGGGATCAAAACACAATCAAAACACCGTACATGACATTTGATATAGAAAATGAACTGTACACTTCTTGGCCCACCACATCTTACTGTTATCGAATTGATTGTATTCTTGGCAATAAATACAACAACAAGTGTAATTGGTATCCTTGGAAACGCTTTAGTTATTTTAACTGTATATGTCTACGAACGCTTAAGAAAACGTTCCATATACTTACTGGTGTGTCTATCTATAACAGATATAGGAGTATGCATATTCCAATCATTTTTATTTGTTTTTGTCATTATACCTAAACAGGTTGAACATAGATGTTGGTTGCTTGTACTAGTCAATTATATATCGGTGTGTTTTTGTTCAGCTAGTATCATGTTGTTAGCTACAATCAGTTATGATAGATACATACATTTATCTAAATTAAAAAACTATAATATGTATATGACCCAAAGGAAAGTTGTAATACAAATAACTATATGTTTTACATCAGGATTAATCATAGGTTGTTTGTTGTTTTCTGCAAAAACACTAATTGTATATGGTATCACTATTGCTGCATATGTGTTTATTGTACTTGCTGTGCAATGTTTGTTTTATTACAAGTCATGGCGAATTGTCAAAGAAAAGTTAATGCATAATGCAGAAAATGCTACATGTACCATAATATACAAGCATTGGAAAGTTGCTAAATCGATGGCGTTGCTTGTTGTTCTTTATGTATTCACATGGAGCCCTTATACTGTATTTGTCATTGGTAAAGAAGTGTGCCATTTTCTGCAATATAACATTCGTATATATCCCATCACTTATAAGTTATATTACTTCTCTGTTTTGGTAGGATTCAGTAATTCTTGTATTAATCCTTTTCTGTATTATTGGAAAAATACAGAACTACGAAAAGGAATGCATGACTTTATATTTTTTAAGGTTTTAGGCAGACCGCGTGTAATGAAACCAAAACGAGAAAGGACTAATAAAATATCATTTCAATTTAACTCTGATGTATTTACCTTCAAAAAGCGTTCAATAATTGGAAATAATATAGTTTTACCTGGAGTTGTTCACGAAGAAGAGATGTGAGACGCACATTACGGAGATAATAGTCGAAACAGATAATTCTGATAGAATGACGAAATTGTAAAATGCAAAGATTTTGATTGTTGCAGTTTATGTAATAAGATAGAGTCTATATGTCACATATATGTTCAATTAAAGGAAGCTTGGAGTTTGGTAAACTTTGTGAAGAAAGATGATGATAAAAACGTTCTTATGGTGGATTTACACGCGAATACCAACAGAAGCCATTAGATTAGTAACATTTAACATCACACGGCGTGATATCAATTTATACCAATAGAATATCTTTCGGTTAGTGTAAATTCACCTTTACATAGAATTTCTTTTTTTCTAGCTGAACGCCATCTTGTGATTATTACTAGTAATATGCACGCATTTCAGAACAGTTCGTTTTCCTAGCTGAACAATAGACTGGTTTAAGAACAGATGATATATCCAGCTGCGTAAGACCTTCCTAAAACAGTACGCACACCTCTATTTCTCAGCTGGTTATAAAACTGGCTTATCCTAGAACAGATCCTTTTTCCAAACAGAGCTTTTAAAAATCGTATATTGATTTCCCAGCAGTGACACTAGATCATTTCATCATTGCGATGAGTAACCAGCTCAGAATAGATCATTTCCCCAACTATAGGAGACGACTAATAGCGTAAGAACAGGTCAACTTTTCAGCTGCACTTTTGTTTCTGGAAGGCAAGAATAGTAGCTTCCTTTCCCAGCCAGTATGCCCTCTCCGAACACCTAATTTTACCGTTCCTTTACATACATTATTTTGTAGTAACACCTCTGCCGCCATGCGACGTCTTATGAACGTCAAAAAGACGTCTTTGTGATGTCGCAACTTTGAAAATACGTCTGTTTGGCGTTGATAAGACGTTGCAGCCCACTGGGAACGTCCTCTTTTCACAAGATCTAAATTTGATAACAAGTAGAATTCAAAATTTTATTAAAATCAATATTTTTGGTATGTCTAAACGAACTAAATAAGAGTTTGCCATAGACATATTCACAAGTACATGAAAATGTTGGTTGCTGAAAGCCTGTTAGTCCTGCACAAAAGGAAAGTTATTGAATTGCAATAAGTTTCTACTTTGATCTACCATCTTTGATCTGCCTTGTTCTCATGTATTTGTGAATATAACTATGGATTGGTTTCTTCGAGATCGTTTGCTCAGATAAATTTTGTTTTTCATATGGTTCCTTAAGGTCGCTTTTCATTATTGGTAGAAATGGCCATCACACGCTAGAAATTGACATCACACACACTAGAAATTGACATCACACACGCTAGAAATTGACATCACACGCTGTAAGATGTCAATTTCTACCTTAAGTGACACATCTGTTCATAAGAATGTTTATCAGAAAGTAACACAGATGAGAATGAAAATATAAAAACTAACGACTTTTTTTGTTTATTCTTGACGGTTTTCTAGTTTTATTTCTGGACATTGCGCACAATAGGGAATCTTACTTTTTTATATAATCCGGGAAATCACTTTTTATAGTAATCCTACTGAGCGAATGGAATAAAAAGGAAAAGAAATTAAAGATTTTCGGATACGACTTAAACACTTATTCTCGAAATTGGGAACAGATTTCCAAGTGGGCAGAAACGTGTTCAAAATCCGCAGTAAAGACGATAGAATAACCTCGTGAATAGGGATCATTACAACCTCGTTCCTAGGGTTTCTTGCCTTTCTTCCGTGTTTCGAAAAGGCAAGAAGCACTAGGAACAAGGTTGGGATGATTACAAAGTTTTGTTATGGAATCATTTTATTTTTGGTTGGAATAGAGAAGCTGATTTTGACCATATTCAAGAAACTGAAACTGCTCATAAGGATGTTAAATCAACGATCTTGCCATGTATTGGTTGCTTCGGTACGAATAAACCAATCAGAAATGGTCTCTTAATTGTCTAAATAGATGACAAATGGTACTTATAAATGCAGCGGTTTTGTTTACCATAACATCCATTTACTCTACAGTGTTCTGATATAAAATTCCGTAAATAATATAATTTATTTCCCAGCCGGCAAAAACCTGTTCAAAGTCAGCAAAAACCGTTCTTCGAACGTTGTTCTAACGTTATTTCTCTGTTTTTGAACAGGTTTCTACCGGCTGGGTTATCTGTTTTCAAAAGCTTTTCTATATTAATATTATTTTCTATCACAGTTAGCAAAAAATCTGTACAAATTCAGCAGGAAAAACGCTAGAATAACGTTGAAAATGTTGTTCGAGCGTTTTTACTGCGGACTTTAAACAAGTTTTTGTCCAATGTATTATGACGATAGACATCTGTTTCTAAAAATAACCATTACTCTTATCAAATGAGTTAAGAACAGTAAACCCAGTTGGCTAAGACTTGTTTAAAGTCCACAGTATAGACGCTAAGACAACGTCGTTCGACGTTATTCTAGCGTCTTTACTGCGGACTTTGAACAAGTTGAACAACTTTGCACACTAGGAAAGATATAACCATTTAAAAGTATTATTATATCACTGTCGAAAGAAGTACTGTCGAAGTTTATTCAGTAATCTTCTTATAGTAATAATATTTAGTCGAAATATTGTTTGTATACTAAAATAAATCCCACTCTTTATGAGATTGTAGAAAGTTTTTGTATTACAGTGAAGTAAAATAGAAAAATAAAAATAAAACTACTAATCGAATCTTCTCTATACCTGTATATACCTGAAGGTTTGCTCACGGCCCCGATTGAATGTTTTTTTGGAATAACTTTTTGTTGGGCAATCTATATGTTCTGAAATTATGTGAAAGTGTCATCATTTTTCTATTTGGGATTGGAATTCCAAAAAAATATTTGGAAAATGGGCGTTAACCGCCCAAACGAGGCTCATTTTTGAGGCGATAAAAAAAGTTTTATTGGTTCGAAAATATAACGTTATCGCTAAAATAATGACGTCCTCAATTTTTTTTGAATTTTTGATTTTTTTTTATGATATTTTATAACTCTGTAAAGTTTCAAACCCTTTAGCATTGTTCGTTCCGAAGTTAGGTAGGGCGGGGAAGGGGAGGGGGCGTTTTTAACCACAATGAGAAAGTAGAGATGGTTATGTTAGAAGAACAAAAAGAGCGTGAAAAACAAATAATTACAAATTAAAGTTTATAAATAACATAACACGCCATTTTCTGTAAATATTCCACCTCCAATAGGTATTCCACCTATTGCGCCCTTCAACAAAGAAAAAGTCCCATCAACGCCCAAACTATGGAAATCAGTTAAACATTTATTTGTCATTTATTTGTCCCGATTCCTAAAATTTAGGGGGTTTGTTCGGTTTTTCGGGAACAATTTAATACCATAAAACTCGTAAAGTACGTCAAGATGGCAATGACGTTGTCTAGAATATTTTTAATCGCATTTTATTTATCAAAATTCAATGAAAATGAGCGATTCTGTTGTCAAATCCTACAAAAACCAAAATGTAAATAAATGTAGTATAATTATCGGGCATAATAACTGTGTAACTGTCTTCCTTCAAATAAACTTTTGGAAAATCGTGAATATTTCCATAAAGGAAAAACCTTAATGTTATTTCCAACAGGAACATAATTCGTCGCGTTGGCCAAAAGAAGACATTTCACATCGACGTCACACATGGCGTGACGTTAATTTCTACCAAGGGAATGTCTTCTTTTGGCTTTCTCAGAGAATTTTTCACCTCGCCGAAATCAACTTTAACCCTATTCAGTCCGGGCTATTTGGGGGTTCTGTAAGACCGGGGAGGGGGGGCTAAAATATAAAAAAAGGCAAAAAAAAACCATGATGGAACCATGTTATAGTGTTAATACTTTCCAGAAAATTAGGTCAAAACATAATTAGCATTTTATTATAAATATTTTCCTAATGACGTCATGACTCATGATGACGTCATCTTGAAAAACTGGTGGTGCAAAAAAATATTTTTAGGTAATTTTTTTTTCGTAAGCTATATACCAAAACGTTTTTCAGGCAAAAATAATAATACAAAAAAAACACGAAAATTTAAGTACGCTAAAAGAATTGGAGGAGGGGGGCAAAAATTACCCCAGGTTAAGTTTCCAACGGAATAAGCTAGATGGCTGAATTTTTGCATGAAGTTTCCATGGTACTTCCGAAAAATGTTATTTTTTTCTACATTATCAGCAAATTGTTTGCTGACGTCAGCATTTTTTGTGTCAAATCAGCGAAAATCTGGCTAAATTAGGTTCAAATTTCAAATTACTGTAACTAACCAATAGAATATTGATAAGAATTTGTGGACCCCTCGTTGAAAACATAAAAAGTAGTTCTTTAATTTAAAGCATTTAAAGCAATTTTACTGACGTCAGCATATTGTTAGAGTTACTTTTGCTTTTTTTCAGTCACGTTGGAATATCCTATATCCAATAATATATCCAATATCTCCAGATCAAGGAAATGGCTAAAAATTTTCAGAAAACATAAAACGCTAAATATAATACAGTGAAAAGGTTTTTCGTTTTTAACATTTTTCTCTTGGGGGCAGGGGGTAGTCATTTTCCTGCTCAGGTAGGCAAAAGCAACGAGCTAAGAATGGTCCAATGCGTGTAGCTATCTTTGGTACCTATTATTTTGTTGTTTCTGTTGTTGTTAATTTCATCTCGTGTCATAGACGAATATTCAGAGTTCGCCTGTAGATTTCCTCTGTAATATTTGCTCAGTAAATATACTAAATGCTAAATTAGCTTATTGCCTGTTCAGAATAAACATAGATGACTGCGAACGACAGTTGTGAACTGGAATTTTTTAGGTAAAATTATTCCCGGTTTTTGGTATTGAAAATAGTGTTCTGATCATGTGTAAAATTGTTTACTGTTGTGTTTGCCCTGTGCAAATGGCTTACACTGATTTTAAAAATTGGTTTTGCCAAATTTTGCAAAAAAATAAAAAAAGGCAAAAAGCCTATATATATTTCAAAAATGAATTTTCAAAACGGTTTGTTTACGTATTCTTATCTCATCTGCCTCAGTGGTGCTCAATTTTAAACTGTGATTCACGGATTCTATTGATACCTCCTACCTACCTTTAATCAACTTTATAGAACATGTTCTTTCTTTTTACACATTTTTACACATAGTGATGCTTATAAGGGCGATATTTAGCTATATATTAAAAAGGGTATAGGAAAATATTTTCTCAGGTCGATAGACTTAAGTCATGCGCTCTTAAACTTTAGCCTGTGGTCAGAATCATGTGCTTTTTTTTGAAAAAATTAAAGCAATCATTTTTATTATGTTTTCATACTAGCTTCTAAAGTAACAAAGTTTAGCTTGTTTAAAATTTGTTCAAAGTCAACAGTAAAGACGCTAAAAAAATTTCTAACGTCTATGTTCTAGCGACTATCGTGCGGACTTTTAGTCTGTTGTTTCCCACTGGGATACGCAATATACAACCTAAGTTCTTCTGTGGTTGCCCCCTGAATCTATTATGATTTAGCAGTTATTCTTATGTACTTTTTCATATTTTTAAGGGGTAACGTTAATATTTTATAAATCATATATCAGTTGATCATGACTCAAACAAAAGCGTTGACCTAAACACAACTTCGATCCCATGGATTCTTGTCTTTGCGAAATACATAAAACGACGTCCCACAACGGAAGGGGGAGGGGGAAAATTCCTCTCCTCCTTAAGATATTTCTTATTAACATTTTTGTTCCCACTAACATTAATAACTTTAAACTTGTTGGCTTTTCATATAATCCATTTAATATGATTCATTTCACATATTTTGAATAAAAGGCTATGAAAACCACCTACAGCAATAGTTCTATTATCATATCTTTTTTAAACGACAGTATATATAACTTATATAAGCATTTAGCAAAAGTATCGCTTGAAAACAATGGAAAACAATGGAATACAATAGAATACAATGGAAACAATGAATACAACGGAATACGTAATAAACCTCATCATCCCTGCCGGCAAAATCCTGTTCAAAGTCAGAAAAATAACGTTAGAATAACGTTCAAAGAACGTTGTTCTAACGTTATTTTGCTGACTTTGAACAGGTTTTTGCCGGCTGGGATTATTCAGGCGTTTATCTTGCTACGAATGCTACGAATGCTACATGATTATCTTTTTAATGCTACTTGTTTACCATATTCCTCTTTTTCTTTTTACTTTTCGGGGATTTGTTCGGGTTTTCGGATATATTCGAACCTCTTCCAGCTACAATCATGTGCAGAAATATTTGAGACAAAGATAAATTTGTGCAAAATTTTGGAGTTTCAACTCGCGGCAAAAAAGAATAATTGCGGCATTCAATATAATGAAATCTCAGCGGAGAGTCAATCGATAAAATGTTCAACCATATTTTTATCGTAGCGTACAATATAATTGTTGACTTCCATTGCAAATTTCTGCCGGGACACGACGTCGTAACAACGTCGTAACAGCGTCAAAACGACGTCGTTTTGACGTTGTTACGACGTCGTGTGCCCAATGGGATTATGACTCTGTCATATATTTTAAACTATTGTCAATGTCTTGCATTAATTCGTCTTGCTGAGCTATGATATCGATTGCCTATAAAAATAATAATAGCTGTAGTTATAATCACGTAATTTCAACACATAATTGACGTCGTTTAGTTCTAAAAACGACGTCTATATCGACGTTGATTAGCTGTCAAGGAGTACAGGATTATTTAACTTTTAAACTTTATTTTTTGAAATACAAGAATAACTTATATATCCCTGCCTCGCGACGTCAAATCAACGTCGACGTGTGACGTCGTTTTGACGCAAATCGGACATTTTATACCCACGGAGAGGTATACACAGAAACAAGCAAACAAGCAAACAGCTAAAAAAAACCAACAACAGTAAAACCGAGTCGTACATAGAGGGCCGGCGTCTATAATTTAATGCAAAAAGAAAACAAATTCAAGACCATTGATGAGCAAATTTAATCCTTTATTTTATTATTTGGTTTGCTGTATTAAACATTATGTTGCTGAAAAGAGAGAAGAAGAAAAGATGTTCGGTGGTTTGTAAAGTTAAAGCTTCCTTTCACAACTATGTTAAAGCTGAGCCAATGCTTAAGGATTTGTCAAAGCGACTATCCTATCAAGTCTAGAATGTACCTACCCTGTCGGAACGTTTTTACTTTTGAACGAATGGCTTTATGACTAAAAAGTTTAGGTCTTTTCCTATATTTTATCTAGGATTATTTTGAAAAATAGTCTGTTATATAACTGAGAATAATTTCCCTTAGCAACCAAATATTTGACAGATTGATAAAAGAAAAATTCCGTTAATTTTGCTGGAAAAACGTTCTGGTAATTTTTTTTTAGCCATAAAATCTTTCGCCTATAATTTTTTTTATACCACCTGTTTTGTCATGATGCTGTCATCAAGTTTCAGCACTACAGCATGGTTCCATTAAAAGTTATGAATGGGGCGCAGGCTCTGGGAGCCCTAAAAAGCCTAGGCCTGATAGGGTAAACTATATACACTCACTTCTTTTAATTATTTTCTGTTAATTATATTTTATTTCACGCATCAAAACTGGAATTGCAAAAATACAAACATCGTGTCGGTTGAAGACGTAAAGGCTTTTAAATGGGCGGCGCTACTATGCGAGATCATATGGTAAAAATCAAGCTTTATAGGATAGGATATAGTTATGGTAAATTGTCACTTAAGAATTTTCAAAGTAAAACTGAAATCAACAATATCACTGTTGAAGTATCATGTTCAGTTGTCGAAATAAGAGTAAATAATTGAGTGTGGAGGATGGATTTTTGTGCATAGCGTCTACAATCCCTTACATCCCTTTAGGCAAAAATACTTAAATTTTGATTAGCAAGACGAACTGCGCGGAAATCCGCATTTGTACCAAGAGCCTGAGTACTAGGCTGCTAAAAGCAACAAAACCTGTCGAGTTTGCAAAAAATACTAAGATTCTAAGCCCTAAGTGTTAAGTGTTAAGTCTACTCGATAAATCTCTAGGGACTTCTAGTAGTCATTTTCAGCATTTGCGTTTTGCTTGTGGTGTTTATTGCTCGCTAAAATTCGAAAAATAGTCTCATAATTTATGTGAGGGGTTGTAGCTACAGAGACTGAAGCTATGGTCAAAAATAACTCCGCCACAGAAATAATAGCAAGTGCATACCTCCGTTTTAAAATATACGGTTTTTGGTTTCATTTCGTTCTGTATTTTACGGATAGCTTCGCATTGTCTTCTCAGGTTATCCATTTCGCTTGTGATGTCACGCACCGCACTGTTTTCATCACCATCACCTTCTGTTGCACCGTATACAGCCTTTGAAAAAAAAAACATGAAATATGTATTTTCACAAAATAATTAGAACGAGACATTGGTTGCTCGAAGAAGAAACTTGTTGCATTGCAAAAACTACTTTTTTGTGCAGTGACTTAAGTGTGATGTCGTGTGATGTCAATTTTTTAGCAGTGAAATGTCTTCTTATAGTTTTCTCGAAAAAGGTTTTACGTAGTGTAAATACACCTTTACGGAGAGGGTCACTGAGCAAACGATCCAAACCTAGTAGACAAAAGCTTGCCCGAATTCCACAATAAAAATGTCGAAACAACGTCTGCAACATTGTCGAGCAACTTTAATCTTTATTGCGTACTTTAAACAGGTATTTGACCACTGAACGAACCAATTACATTTGTGAACGCATGCCACATTCCGATCCTCTTTGCTGCAGAACCGACCCTACAACAAACTGTGCTGCAAAGCTACGTTTAGAGGGATGTGAGTTCGCAATTATAATGGCTCGAAAAAAAGTAGAAATAAGTGAAAATTGTGAGGGGACGAGTTTGCATTCAAATTCCGTCCTAGTAGGTGAGAACTTGTTCAAAGTCAAATCGTTTGACGTTGTTCAAGCATCTTTAGTGCGGACTTTGAACAAGTTTTTTTCTCACTGGATTACCTCAGGCGAACACTTTTCAGCAATGAATCCTTTGATTGCATCTTGCGAGTCCTTGTTTAACTTCTTTTCAACAGCAATCAAAGCTTCTCCTTGCAACATATATGCAGTAGCTGTAGCGTTACCAAATACACGCGAAAATGTCTCGGATAACAATGCGATATACAAATTCAAACAAGTAATAGACGTCAGCGCTAAATATGTGCCACAGATTAACTGAGCCACAAGTTTATTTTGAGCAGTCAACTGGCCAAACTCAAAGCTATCAACAACTGTCATGCGCAATACCTCAAACATTAGATCATTGAAATTATTAAACACATTTGTTGGATCATCACTCTGGCCAAAAACAATCCATATAGCACAGCAATACGGAATGTAGAATTCACAAAACAAAAAAGCAAATTTCATCGTATCAGAGGCGACGTATCCAAGCATCGCGATGAACGGACCAAGTGTTATGAATGGACGAAATGCTTGCATAAAACGTATCCAAATTATAATCAAAACAAATGGATATGCGTGGTAATGGATACTTAGTGTTGTTTCATATTCGCTTGTATCATAATCAATAGTTACTAAAATAAGCCGTGTCACCATAATCAATAATAAACCAAGAAAACTTATAACATCCAGGAAATACCACACATCATAGAGGGATTGTAACGGTTCGGATTCAACTTTTCGGATTTCGTCACGAACGAATTTTCCTTCTTGTGGAAATCTTGGATGACAATATGGTAAGTCACGTTTTATCTCTTGTGTTCTGCCAGTCTTATATGCTTGGAAATCATTTTTGATCAATGCAGACTCGTGTTTTGTCTATGAGAAAAAAAATCAAACTTTATAGGACTGGGATTTAGTTAAGGCCGTTTCCGCCCTATCCCGTTTCCGCCCTATCCCGTTTCCGCCCTATTCCCTTTCCGCCCTATCCCCTTAAGGTTTTCTTTTAATAACTTTTGCTTCATTACTAACGTTAACAACTTGAAACTTGGTGACTTTTCATATAATTTTATTTTACATATTTGGTCCAACTTTCTAAGCTATACTTAACGAATATGTTGCGATAAAGGCTACGTTCTGAAACCACGTAGATCAAAGTTTATGATAAAAGTGCACGTTCTTTAAACGAAATTACGAAAAATTAAAGTTATATTTGCCCGTTTACTAATAATCGATTTTCGGATTTCGGATTTTCGGGTTTATCTAACCCTCCTTATAAAAGCCATAAACCATATATTAGGTAGGCATCAATTAAACTTGCAATATCCGAAAACAAATGCTTACCAAATTAAATTGGATCATCAAAGAATACTGACACATCAAAATTAAAACAATGCCAGATTGTTGCTTCGATGATGGACCGTATACGTACCAAGATTCATGAAGTTCGTATTAGCCGTTCAAATATTATCATGGGGTGGGGGCGGAACCCCAGTCCTATTAGAGTTAAAGTAGCATCTGCACTAGGCGAAAAGTATCTCACGAAAGAATACATTCCATTGGTAGGAATTGACGTCACACGATATGCGATAACAATTTCTACCAATGGAATCTTCTTTTGGCTTTCGCAGGAAAAAATACGCCAAGTGTAAACTATATATATTATTTTAACCACTTTGCGAAGGACACATATATGGCAAAATACAGTCCAAATACAGGAATATACGGGACCGTATTCGGTAGTATTTTATGCTATGGGACCTTCTGATATTTCAAACTTATAGAAGAAATGTTTCTTTATTCTCTTAACGCCATTTTTTGTTTTTGGGGGCGGCAAAATTACCTCCCCCTCTGGAAGTTTTTTGTTCTGATTAAGATTTGATTTCCAAATTTTCAGACTTTTCCTCTTTTCCTATATTTTGTTTAGGATCATTTTGGAAAAATGTTTTTCTCTGGTAACTAGAGATAATTTTAATTTTCCCATGGCAACCAAATATTTAACAAGTAGTAAAAAACATGTTGACCAAAAATGTTTTCTTCTTAATTTTGCTTGAAAAGCGTTCTAGCAAATTTTTTTTGAACAATTTTTAGTTTTTGTACTACCTGTTTTGTCCTGATGACGTCATCAAGAAAATAGTCGCGGCAAATGTTAATTATGTGTTGACCTAATTTCCTGGAAAGTTTCAACACTACAGCATGGTTTCATTAAACGTTATGGAGGATTTTATAACATGGATGCATATTTGCCTCACCCTCCGAATACGAGATTAAAATCCCCCCTCCCCCAAATTAGGGTTACGAGTAGAAACTGATTGCAGAAGAAATAAATGTTGTTCTATTGTCTTTACTACTGACTTTGAACAAGTTTTTGGCCACTGGGATTAGCAACAATTGACTCTACCAGCTTTTCTTTCGCAGGATTTTCCTTAAAATATTAGAAATATTTAAGTTTAATTACGACGAGACAAAAAAAAAAGAAGCCAAATAAAGACACGCCATTAGGAAAACTTGACGTCACTGGATGCACCAATTAGAGATTTAATTTCCAAAATTTCTGACATTTCCTATAATCTATCTCTATAATCATTTTGAAATACTTTTTTTTTAGTAGTTAAGGATCATTTGCTCTTAGTAACCAAATATTTGACACGAGGCAAAAAAAATTGACCAATTTATTTTGATCTCTTATTTTTACTGGAAATAAGTCCTGACAATTTTTCCCCACCTGTTTCATGAGCGATGATATCATGAAGACAATAATTATGCTAAAATGTTATTTAGGTGTTGACCTAACTTTCACTACAGTATGGTTTCAACAAAAGTTATGAAAGAGATTATGGAATATGAAATCAAAATACCCCCTTTCTTATCCTTAACCACTAAGAATCTAATCAATGGTACGGTATTGAAAGTAGCCCACCAAACCAAAGTAATGATAAACCTAAGCACATAAATATGATTTATATACACACATTATACCATATTTGAAATATGCCTTTATTAAGATGGTAGAGTTTCAGACCAAACAAACAATTGGAATACATTAAAATTAAAAAGAAATAAAGAATAATGAAATAGAACATTACATATTCATTAACACTATTTATTCTTTTATTAAATAATCTTCCTCTGTTGAATTGTGAATTGTCATCATATTTCTAATTTGAATTGTTAGTAATTAATAAAGTTATAAAAATGTATGCTCATGATGTTAATTAAATGGCCTTAAAGTGATTATACATTAAAACACATTAATAAATTTCAAAATGCTAGCACTTAGAAAACATTAATCGGGACGCCGACGACGCCACAAAGTGATAGCATAGCACATCCAAACTTTGTTTATTGGATTAAAAAGTAACTATAGAATAACCATTAACATATTATAAATACGTTTGCATACTTTCACAATGAAATAAGCTGCCAGTAATAACCCAAGTGATTCCAACACTATTCTCCATGCTTTCTCGTCTTCAGGACTATAAAATTTTACGAGTAAACCACTTTCCTTCTCTTTAGGACCAGGTAATGTAACCGTTAACGCGGTCCATATTGCAGTAAATACAAAATTGACCAATAGATCGGTTATAAAATGTCTTCGACCATATAATTGTGTCTTCTTTGCTAATAATCTTTGAATAACTGGGTGCATGATGAGACGTGATTCGTTGAAACGTATAATCGCCTAAAAGAGATAATTCATGATAATTCATTCTATTCTGTTTAATTGTATTTCATCCTAAGTCCCATCGTCAAATGGCTAGTATTATATTAAAGGACTACAATCTTTTTGAGAATTTTGGCCAGTTCTCTAGCACCACAATCGCGAAATAAAGATTATTAAAACGACCTTTTATTGGCCTGGGGGAGATGGAATTCATCGTTCTTGGAATATTTGGCTACACTCTGCAAATAAAGGGCAAAAACAGCCAAGTTGTAACCAGATAATAATTAATTCTTACATTGATTGAACATTACTTCACACATTTGCGCCATATTCTATACCAAAATATGTTGTTGCAAAAAACCCGAGAAGTATGTTGTACATACCTTATTTAGCTACTCATGACGTCACAGCAAAATTTATGACGTCAGTACAAAATTTCATGCTTCAAAATGTTTCTTTTGTAATGGGTGACCATTATGCCAAATTTTAGGTTAATAGCATATTCTCATTAAATTGACGGAGAGCGGAGGGAATCCACCCCCGCCCCCTGTCCCCGACTGACAAAAATCAAAAATACCCAATTAAGGTTTAGACCGACTTTTGTGGATCCTAGCAGCGAAGTAGCTACTATAATTATAGGCTTATTTGGCATTAGAAATATAATAAAAATACTACTTACTACTTACTTACTTACTTTTCTGAGAAATATACTAGCAAATAATGCTAAAGTACAATGTCTATAACGTTAAAGCAACCTCACCCACAGGACTTATTCCATAACGATTTAGACATCGAGAAAGAAGCCCTGGATACAAGGTTGTTGAAGAGCCACTATATTTCTGTATACATAATTCCAATGGGCAATAACTTGTTTAAAGTTCACGGTAAGGACGCTAGAACAACGTTTCTAATGTTATTCTAGGGTCTTTACTGCATTCTTTGAACATGTTTTACCTCAAGAGGGTCACGTTTTGGTAACATTCTCCTCCCTTCTTTCATTTTACTTCGAATTAACTTCCATTTATGACTTTCCAGGTAGCTAAGATAATAATAGACCGTTCTTGATGCTTTGTCAATTTTTTGAAACTGTTCTAATGCTTCTGCAGCAACATCTGGCATCTTCTCAATCATGTGCATTAAACATGTGGTCCCAGTATCATCATACACACCAGCTGGTGCCCCGTTGTTCATCAGAAGTCGACACGCTGCTTCTCTACCTATAATCGAAAAATAACAAATAACGTTTTGGTGCTCATACACGCGATGGAATATCTCTGCCGGTACACACCATCGGAACAACGTCAAAACGATGTCGTGACGTAATTTTGACGTTGCTTGGACATTGTTTCGGCGTGTATCCATTGGGATGATTGTATATAGTTCAAATCTGACATCTCTGCGGCTCAACCACTTAAATCTGGAAGTTTCAAATCGCAGAAGGACTTTTTTTCTTGCAGACTTCGTTACAGTACATTCGTTACGGCACTCGATTTCCCGTTTGCTTCTTAAAGATTTTTAAAGAACTATATTGTTTGAACAGTCAAAATAGATCGAACTTTACGAGATGTGACAAAACAAAAGTAGCTCAATTCGAAGATTTTGAGAAGAAAGGAGATATTTAAATACTTTCTTAATTTCTACTGAAATCAGGTGGTTTTTTCTTAATTATTAGGTAGATCGGAAGGAAGTGCTTGAATTCGGAAAACTTCCACATGCATTTGGAGATTTGGAACGGGTAATACATAGCCCGTAGACCTATTTCAGAAACGTTGTGACATCATGTCGAATATACAGTTGGCAAAAATATGTTGAAAGTCCGCAGCAAAGACGCGTTTCCCCCCACTGTGTGCACCACCAAGCGTAAAAGTACCTGTTGGACATCACCTGGCAAGGAGTGTTTGTTGATGAAAACTACAAATACATCTGGTTATTTTAAACTCTCAGAAGATCAGAAATGTATATCGAAATAATGAAGACCAGAAATGTATTTCGAAATAATGAGAGTTTGAAATTACCAAGACTTGAAGGTTTGAAATGCTTGCAAATGCTTTCCAAGTAAGTTAAAATAACTCGAACGTAAAATGCTACCGAATGCGGATCCATATATTCCCTTATTTGGATTACGTAGTGCCATATATGGAATTACACGGAAATATGCGGGAGCGTGTTTGATATTAGTTTACGCTGTGAATTATTTTTCATGCTTGTACACACAGAACAAACTTTTGTGACTACTAGAAAGAACAGAGATTTACCCGTTTCTGCTGCTAATTGAAGAGGTGTTCTTTCTTTATGGTCTCGATCATCCAAACGTGATCCCAACTCGATTAACATAGACAACGAATCTGTAGCGTTGTATTTGGAAGCATAGTGGATAGGAGATTGGTTTTCTTTTAACGTACGCGCGTGAATATCAGCTATGGTGGAAGAACAAAGAGATAATAAGAAATAATTGGATACATCAAGTTATGCTTCTTAAACGTGGGTAAAAATTCGATGTCACGCTAGGTAGTTTTTAGCACGCCAAAAAAGTTTAATTCGGATATTAATATCCGATTTTCTTATTAGAACGTGTTCCTAGAGTGATATCATTTTCAGATTTAGTAGCAGCACTCAAGGCGATATATTGCAAGGACTCGATTTCGTCAACTCCGGACTGAGTATCAGGTGAAACGGTTCTAAATTGTATTTCCGGTCCGATGGACCGAAAATGTGTGAGAATTCTTGAACTTTGGTTCTGGACAATATTACCCTGGCCAAATATAATTCGATTCCGTCGACTTGGGACTGGGTATTAGCGACAAAGGTATTTTTTTGAAAAGTGGAGACTTTTCAAAGTTTCTAAAATGTGATATCTATTAGGATTTGACCACACTCAGTAAATATCATATCCCAATCATACGGAGAATCTTATTTTGCTAATACATATCCTATATACATAAACCCTATGTACATATAGTCTATACACACAACTGATATAAGTATAGCCCATATATAAGCAACCTATGTATATCCATTCTATAATCACACAGCCTGTGTACATTTAATGATTTAATCTATGCATACATCATATACATGTAGCCTATGTCCATGTAGCTTATATGCATGCAGCCTATAGCCTATATAGATTATAACCTATATACCTGTAGCCTATATCCATATCCTATATACATACAACCTGTATATATAAAGCGTATATACATATAACATCTATACAAATAGCCCATATACATATAGCATATAAAATATACTCTATTTTATAAGCATATATTTAAATACCTTATAGAGACTGTTTAGAAACGTTATAGCGTTCTTATATAGTCTATGCGTTGTACTTTGATACACGATGTGTGCGAACCATTTCCATATGCTACGATCCTTTACATAAATATTTTAGACCAAGTAAAATTCGTGCAAATATTTGGAATTTCAACTTAGACTAAGGCCTTAAATTTTATTTATCAAGACGAATGGCACGTAAAAAACTTGTGAGTTTTTGAGTTTTTGAGTCAATGAGACATACTTATTTAGCCCTATTAGCACTAGAGAGGGGGAGGCGGAAACTGCCTCCCGTCCACATTATACTTTATAACTCTTGATTGGAATGCGCTATTGAGACGAAATTTTCAGAGCTTTAGTTTTTATCCTTTAGACAACTTTTCCAAAAAAATGTTTTCCAAAAACCCGCCCCAAACCTCCTTTGACCACGCCACATTTAAAGGTCACTAGTGCCAAAAAAAGATATCTATATTTTTTTTACTATTTTTAGGATTTACGTTTAAAAACAAGAGATTCACGAAAAAAAAATTTTTCGAGCAAAATTATAAAATGATGACGTCACCAAAAAATAATGGCGTCATCAAAAACATTTTTGGACCTAAATGCTCATTACAGTTGATAATAATATCGCGCCAAGTTTCATGGTGTAATACCAAAGCAATCTAAAGATCTCTAAAGGAAGGGAAGGGGCGAAATCCTCCCTCACTAGTGTTAAGCAGACCCTAAAAAGCCTATCCATACTGGTCTATCATACATTAGTAGGCATAAACTTGTTCAAAATCAGCAGTTAAGACGCTAGAAAAACGTTGAAGTGGCTGTTCTAGCGTTTTTACTGCGGACTTTGAATGATTCTCACCTCCATTATCCACTAGCCACTTTACCATTTCTGGATAATTTATCAAAGATGCCGCATGAAGAGGTGTGCGACCAAATGCATCACCTTGATTTAAATCTGAACCATGTTGAAAGAAGAATTCTGCAACTTCTAATGGCCAGCGTGTAGCAGCCTTTGATGATATACATATAGAAAATGTAAAATTGGAAACAAACAATGAATCAACCTTAGGGCATGTCTTCTCTTTTACCAGGAGGAAACCAACTACTACATACATTACAAAAAAGCCTAGTGTTAATGGGGTTAAAGAAACATCCTAGTACGTAGGCATAAACTCAGCGGATTTGGAATTGGAACAGGTTTTTGCTTTGGGTGCTAACAATTTCATAACAAAATCCACGGTAATTCATTTCTGTTGTTTCTAACCAGTTGACAAAAACGTGTTCAAAGTCCATAGCAAAAAGACGTTAGAACAAGGTTGAAGATAAAACAATGAATCAAAATATGATGCGATAAAAATCCAAAGGACTAGGCGATGAATCTTTATGTAAGAAATTTAATGAAAATCATCGCAATGAACTGCCGGCATCACCTATGGAGGAGTGTTTTTTGAATAAAGTAATAATAACAATAATAATTAAGGTATACAATTTGCAGGCTTAATTCAGCCTCTAAGAATCGATCGAATTATTCTTCGTTGTTGAATTTCCATGGTTCGTTTTCCCAGTGTTCGTCCAGCAAGTTCTTAAACGCATTCATATCCTTCGCAATGACAACCTAGTGTTCAGCTTTTAAGCTCCACAGGTGATGTCCGACAGTTATATTCAAGCTTGACCAATGAATAGTCAATGGCATTTGCAATGTTCATATCATGGCTTTTATACCATGACTTTTAGAACACCTAACCATAGGCCAAAAAGATTCATTACCTAGTCATCACTTTCCCAACAATGAAAATCCAATGAAAAAATCATTTCGTTTTCATAGAGAAGTCATTATTTCATCATTGTTTATTTCCCAGTAGTGTTTACTGTGGACTTTAAACAAGTTTTTCCAGTTGAATATGGGGTGTGGCCAACATGTGCCTGTTGAATTACTTACCTCGTGCAATACTGTTTGTCCATGTCTGTCTGTATAACTCACTTTTGCACCAGATTTAATTAAAGTTTCCAAATATTCCAAATCAACAACTGTTTCCATTGAGGAGCTTCCAAGTTTCGCAAAATAAACAATAAGAACTTCACTCCCAGCAAGTTCTGATATGTCATCAACTTTATCAGGAGCATGTGGCAGAAATTCATTTAGACCTTTTGGACCATCGTCATCAACTTTGATTCCAGAAAGTGCACGCTCATCTTCTATGCATGATGGACCTTCACGATAATCAAAGCCCATTAAATTCTGACGCTTTTTGTATTTTGTTAATTTGATCACCATGGTGATATCTGCTATAAATAAAATGAATAAATAAATTAATTAATCTATTATCCAATGGGCGACAACTTGTTCAATGTCCACAGTAAAGCCGCTATAACAACGCTGAAAACGTGGTGCAGCACAACCTCGATCCCAGGACTTCTTCTCTCTTGACATCTAAATCGGTGAAGACGTCGGATCGAGATTGGGTGCAGTATCTCTAATGGTCACATGATTAAGTTATGTTTAGGAATATGAATTCATTACATTATATATGAGCATGTGATGACACCGTGGTTGAATGGCTTGTTGAAATTTGAAATTGTTTCTTAAACATTTCTTTTAATGTTATTTAACCAGTGTTGATTCAATGTTATTTAAACCATATAGGAATGGACCAGCAGTTTAGAATAGATGTAAAACTTTCTAGCGTCTTTACTGCGGACTTTGCCAAAGTTTTTGCTACATTACACATATTTGAATATACAAGTAGACCCACGACGTCGGATCAACGTCGAAAAAAAATCATCACAACATGACTTTAACGCTATATTAATACTGATATGACATCTCGTCAAGCTACTATGGAATCTCCACACCAAAAGGAAAGTATTGCTTTGCAACAAGTTTTACACAACGTTTTCATGCATTTATAAATATGTGAAGTATCCTGTCGGAACGTGACGTGTTTTTAATGTAGAAAAGACATTGTTTTGACGTTTTGACGTCAAATATGTTTCTATACAACGTCTTTTCTATGTAAAAACATCGCGTGACCATTGGGGAGAGTCAATATGGCATCCCATGGGCAAACAACACCGGATCAACGTCAAAGCATCGTCAGTCGTTGCGTACTTAACTGGTTATATATTATCATGCTGTAGACAGATAGAATATAATGAATATTTTCAGTACATCTTTCTTAGAAAATGACATAATGAGCACAAAATTGAAAAACGAATAACGAGCACATAATGGATAAACGTATTATGTTTTCCCTATAGGATGTATATGGTATATTATGCGACCTACATCACGTCGCTTTAGACATTACATGTTACATGAGCATATTACTGTTAAATCACGATGTTTATATTTACCTTATTTTCAATAAAATCTTTACATGATGCACAATAAAAATACTCTTGGATCATCAATACATACCAGTTGATACTTTAAAAAAATGTTTGAAAATAATGAACGTATTAAAGAGCTAAAAACGTGTTCAAAGTCAGAAGTAAAAGCGCTAGAACAACGTCAAAGACGTTGTTCTAGCGTCTTTACTGCGGACTTTGAACATGTTTTTACCGTTTGATTAGCTATTATTTAATAAGATATTATGTTCAGCAGAGCGACAAGCATCTGTAAGTGGTTTAAAACTATACTCGATTATTCATACAATTATATCTATCAACTACTTAATTGGACTGTTCATAACAGAGGCAAGTAGGATAACAACTATAAATGGTCTTTATATAAAAAATTAGAATAAGTTTTAAATGTCTCCTTTAGTTATTATTAAGACCTGGTTTTTACCAAATAGTGCCAGTAATTAAGACCTGGTTGGGGTGCTTATTCAATCGAGGTATTTAAAAAATTTCGGAAAAATAGAAGAAACACCACAATGATATGCTCGTATTCTACTGTTTCTTTTTTCCTTAATCAATATCTACATCTTCATCATCTGAATTCTCATCTAACATCAAAAAACTATATATGGATTTTCCTTTTCACTAAAAAATGTTTTAAAAAAGATCGAATTCGAATAAGCGTCCGGGCTTTCTAGAGGGAAACGCCCATTCAAGGGAGCGCTTATTTGAGGGGCGCGCTTATTGAAATTTGGGCAAAAAGAGGGAGGAGCGCTTATTCGAAGGGGGCGTTTAATCAAGGTATTACGGCGCAGAAAAGGATTTTGGATCCATTCACATAAAGGACACCGGTGGTGGTAAAAACCACAGACCCGGAAACACTGAAAAGAACCATGCATAGGCTGAGAAATTTATACCCCCGGCATAGCAAGCTTTCGTTACGTGCCTAGGCACATAAAATAGGCGCTTTAACTTCTTTTAAAAAGTATATGTTTGATGATTATCAATTTTCAGAACCGATGTATATTCCGCAATGAGTTGAATTTTAGTTTTAGGGGCCATCTCAAAATTCCGCTCCATAACCAACTTCTTTTGTTTCGGTTAAATCAACTAAAATTGACAAAATTCCACAAAAATAAATCTTTGCAGAAGTCTGTCAGGTGAATGAGTTTGCAATTGATTGGTTTCTTCGGTACGAAAGGAATTTGATTAAAATATCAATTTTTAGCCTGAGGCTTTATCGGAGGACTGTTTAATCGGGAGAGGCGTAACTAAAATATTTTAATGTTTGTACTGTATTTGCTATTACGATTTTATTTGTCTGGAAAAAACCCTCAAAATTTCGTGGAAAATACTTTAAAAATGACAGCAAAACCTATTATACATACTTTTTGCTTTTTGACCTTTTTAAAATATACTAATTTCCATTGATCGTCTTAGGCGTTCATTTAAATTCTCATAGCTTATACCAGTGCGTTTAATTGATGGGGTGATTAATTGAATATTACCCTGGACGCTTAAACGGAATGGCGGCTAATCTGGGAATGGGCGTTAATACGAATATTAAGGGTACTTATTTTCGCGAATACTTGATTTTTTTACTTAATATTTTTTGGTTATAACAACAGCAACAACAACAACAAAACTCTTAACCAAATCTGTAAGTGTACACTATTCCGAAGCCTCGCCCTGACACTAGCACTAATCCTTACCAAATTAGTTCCAACTATAATCCTAACCCTGGCACTACAATTGTGGACGTAAACTATGATAAAAACAGTTTAATATTCCATTGTCCTTCACCTCCCAAATACCTCCTCCTCTCCCCAATCTCAATGTTGGTCTTCATATTTGTTGTGTACATACAGGGAATCAACATTGAAGGTAGGAGGAGGGAAAATCTTGAGATTTTCTATCAATAATTTATGTCCACGATTGTCCGATTTTTTTTAAAAAAAATTGAAATACACCTCCTATAGTATAAACATCAATTTTCAAAACAAATCGCTTAGCTAGAAAATACATAGAAAAACTTAGTAGAGTAGAGAAATAGAAACAGAACTCTTCAAAAATGGTGCAATAGGGCTTCTCGTACACATAGCACATAGCAAAGTCTCTTTGCATGCTGTTTTCTTGCTTTCTTTCAGAAGATGTGAGTGAATATGTTTGGATATACATTTAAAACACCAATTTGTGGTTTCCAGTGATTACCAGTACTGAATTTGTTAGAAACTATCTATTGAGGTTGCATTTACCTCTCCACGACTACTATTATCTACCTTCGTCAGCACTGTAGCTAAGTTTCCATGACTACTATTATCTACGTTCGTCAGGACTGCAGCTAAGTTGTCTTTGGTTGACTAATATATACGCGAAGATAGACACGCATTTACTAACGGTGGATTCCACCATACAGTACACTTGATTTAGCGCAGACCGCACCATGGATGACACACAAGCTGTAAATGTCTCTCTGTGTACGTGCGATCCGCGCTGGTACTCGCACAAGTTCGATAAGTAAAAAATCCCTATCTTACATTGTGTTATAATAGTCTGCAGTATCAAATAAACGGGAGGGGGATTAATAAGCGTCCACCCCCCTCCCCCCTTAGCAAAGTAATGTCCAATAGGACAAAATTTCGCAATATTTATTAGCAAACAAAACATAGAAGATTAATTAATTGAAAAAAGAAACAAAGAATGATTAAAACCTTTCGAAAAACAGGAATAACGGTCTATAGACAAAGCAAATACAAATGGAACATCCGAAAACAAGATATAGTTGACAGGACTAATATATTGGCTATATACCCAAACTGAATGTCAAAAATATAAAATAGCTATATTGAAGATAATATGCATTACATACTTAGAAATATTGTGACATGTTACTATTTAGGATGGAAGAGGAGGGGGGGGAGGAGTACCATACTTTTATTCATAACTTCTGTACCAATGCCTATTACGGCTTGAAATTTTGGATTTTCCTATGATTTATCTAGGATCATTTTCCAAAAAAAAAATTTTAGTAAGTACGGAAAATTTTCCCTTAGCAACTTTTGGCAGGTGGTAGTTTTTTTTTTCTCCAATTTTAAAAAATAATTTTTACCTAAATCTTTATTTTGTGCCACCTGTTTGGCCCTAATGAAGTCATCATAAGTAATGACGTCATCAAAAAAATAATTATGCGAAAGTGCTGGTTATGTGTTGGACTAACTTTCTGAAAAGTTTCAACATTATAACATGTTCCCATCTACTGTTGTGGAGGGGAGCACTTTGTGCCTCCCATCAACTCAGAGCCCTAAAAAGCCCATACGGAATAGGGTTAAATTCCCACAGTCACAGCGTAAGAGCCTACCAAATACGTTCCTGTAATTCTCTGTATATACACATTCCGAATACGGAGAAATACGGGACCGTATTCGGTTTGCGCTGTGAGTATACTTTTCTATAGTTGGTTTCAAAATCATTCACATGTGGTATTATATCTGATGACTAGCTTCAAGTACAAAATTTAGAACTTGGTCCAGGCTAGTATCAGGGTTAGAGTTACATAGAATATCGGTTATAATCAGGATAATGGCTAATGCAGTGTTCGGGGTAGAATTATGGTCTCACCAGGAATGGGCTCGTGTCAGGGTTATGATAAGGGTTATGATAAGGGTTAGGATTAGTAATTATGGCCATGGCTAGAATCGATGGTAAAAGACATTAATCTAATAGCATTTCTAAAATGAAAACTTTAATATCATCCAGATGTTAATAATAGAAAAGTTGCAAAATATACAGAGGTAGATATTAGTGTTTACAGTTATGACTTGTGTCAGAGTTATATGATTAGTACAGGGTTTGAGTTATGAAAAGGGTTGAGTTTAATATCAGGGTTAGGTTATGGTTAAACTCGAGTTTAGTGTTTTGATTATAGGGCTATTGATGGAGATAGGTTTATTAAAGTCAGGTTTCGGGTCGTGTTTAACCTTATATATGCTGGAATCGGCTGCCCCCCTCCCCCTACCACATTTTTTGGTAACTTCTGAACAACGATAGCAATGATGATGAAACTTAACTAGTTTTAATATAAATTTATTGTACACATACTGCCAAACTGTGAACATTATATTTCCGGTAGATCAAAAGATATGGGTCATAACCTATTATTAAGTGGGAAATCGATATCATTATTTTACCATAACTTGTGTTAAAGTAATGTTAATGTTACAAAACTTGGTGAAGTTACTTAAAATCACAAAATAAACAATTTCCGTAAGTTGAATAACCCGTTTTCCCCGATTTTTCTGATTTTTTTAAAAATTTGGTATTTTCCAACATTTTCACTAAAAACCCGGAAACCCTGTAAAAGAACATTTAAATACCTACCCAAACCTGTAAACAGAACTCTTTTAATCAAACTTCTAAGAAAGTACAGTTTTTAATGAAAATGAGACATTTAAAAGCAATTGTGATGAGGTGATCAGAAAATGTTTCTTTTGAGAGTTTCATCTCAATCCTTCCAGCTTTCAGGAGCTCAAAAAAGCCCAGCATATATAGGTTTAAGCAATTTATATTCTGTGTAATAATCCACCTAATATATCTGTTTTCGAAAGTGAAACGGAAGAATATTGACCGAAGTCGAGAGTAGCCGAGCTTGCTAGGGTAATAAGAGAGGTATGTGGAATAGTTAGTACCCAGTGGGGGAAATCTACAAGCAATCACATAAATATTTGAGACAAGGCAAAATTCGAGCAAAAATTCAGAATTTCCAATTGGATAAAA
>JAULBZ010000423.1:0-31640 GCA_032360805.1 Neoturris breviconis
AGAACAAAATATAAACAAAGTTCACAAACTGGTCACATAGCCTGACAGCCATGAAATCATGCGTGTACTCAGTCTGAAGCAATTAAGTAATCGTCTGTAAAAATGTTTCAACAATTCAATTTAATTTGGCGACACGATGCTTGCTTCGTTGCAAGTTTTTACATCTGCGGCATCATCGTTATGGCTTTATATTTGTTTTTCTTTCTTTGATAATATCCAAAATTGTTAAAAACACTAACTGACAGCCTAGATATGTTATGAATAATTTTTGTTACACAAAGATTGAGTTTTAAACTAAGAAAGGGCTGAAAAATACCCTGTTGACCCTACTAAAGAAGTTGGTTTTGGAGCAAATTTTTAAGAAATTAGAGTTCCTACTGTTTTTTCTATTGCTTTTTATATATTCTCTAATCACTCTTACTTTTGTTCGTTTTTGAATTGGTGAAAATATCGAAGAATAACCAACATTATTATTGTAAAGCTTCTTAGAATAGAAAAATCAGATATATTTATTCATAATAATATTAGCAGACTTCAACATGGCAGGTGTTTGCTCTATCCAAGTGGACAAAAACATGTTCAAAGTCTGCGGTAAAGATGTTTTCAACGTTGTTCTAGTGTCTTTACTGCAGACTTTGAACAGGTTTTACCCACTAAGATATTAAAATAATATTAGTGGAATTTAAAGTAAATGGAGATAAGAGTAGAAGATAAATGTCTATATAAAACAGTCATGGTTGTATGAAGTACACCCTGCATTACCAGCGCCCACTTCTCATGTTAGTCATGTGAATGGTCACATACATAGATCCTGACTGGCAGTTATTTTGGTAAGTGGTACTTGACTTAACAAATTTTACTGAAAATCAACAACTTCATTAATTTAAACTGTCATAATGAAAGCATTGTTAAATGTGATGTAGTGGGTTAACTCCTTAAGGTTAAAATTATTTAATGGAAGTGATGTTTAATGTGTAGTGGGTGTCAACAGTTAATTCTCAGCACAAAACAAACCTTTTCATATATTTGTATTACAATAGCTGGATCAAATGGTATGAAGTATAAACAACTTGACTGTAGTATGGTGATAAAGAAAACTTGAAATGACATTATAACGGTATTGGATTGAGATGCATCATGTTAACCCTAGTTACTGCTATGGGCTTATTAGGGCTCCCTCCGATAAGTTCTGATTGAAAGGCCCCTATTTACTACTATGGGCTTATTAGGGCTCCCTTCGATAGGTTCTGATCGAAGGGCTCCTATTTACTACTATGGGCTCCCTTCGATAAGTTCTGATTGAAAGGCTCCTAGGACCAGGTTTAATTATATTATAAAAATTACATCATTTTGGCTGCCATCAGTCTTTTTTTCAAAGTTCTTTATTTTTTAGTCTAAACCACCTGTTAACAATCTTCAACTGTGGTGGTGTGATTACATAGTTTCAGACTACAAATCCTAAAGCTATGCTCAAAAATCACTCCTCCACAGCGAGGTTATCTTCACACAGACATCTGTCAGTTATTAGGATTTCTTCTTTTAAATAGATAACTTACAAAACTTCCAAGCGATGTTTGAGATGATCGAAAATCTCTGTAAAATAAATCATCTGACAATATCTTCCATAGTTGACTTGTTAATTCTCGCTCTAATTTGTATTGCCTAAACAAGAACACTATGTAAAATAAGAGCAAATAATCACTGAGGAGGAGGGATATTTTACCTGTCACTGTCAGTTTATATTGTTTAAACAAAAAGATTCATTAACATAAAATAAGACCAAATAATCACCATGGAGAAGGGTAATTTAGCATACATCCAGGATAGAAAGGCTGAAGAAACTATACCCGAACATCACTCCTACACAATGATAGTTATTTTTTTGTGATGGAAATTGCTATCACATTCTGTGATTGTTACTTAAATTTGTTAGTGAAACAATATAATTTTTTGTCAATTTAGATTTGACTAGGATGGAGGTGTATAAAAATACTCCCTTAAAGGTAGATATTTCTGTGTGAAGAAATCTGCTGAATTTATTTCTAAATGACCCTGTTTTACTATATTCCGTGGAATATCTGTGATTAATGATTTTTCATTCATTCTGAGCGAATATTTTCTGTGATTGACCGATGTTTATAAAATTCTGCAGAAGCAATTTCTGCGATCGAGACACAATAAATTATTCATAAAAATGTTGACATTGTTGTCATCAAAAATGTTACTATCTTTGTTTTCGTTAACGTTAAAGTCATCATACCACTCACTGTTACATTCATGCTTACGGTATATTTAATCTTCCAGTTGCTTCTTTACTTACGAAAGATCTGAAGATACTGGTAATTTTTAAAAAGATATATCGAAAAGTTCTTCGATTGATCCATTTTTAAGAAATTCTGTAGAATTAGTTTCTGTGATTGAAGATTTTTTGTGCATTCTGCAGGAACTTGAAATAAATTCCTATCAAAATATCTTCCACAGAAATTTCTACCGTGTAATATGAGAATTTACCTGAACATTACGATTGGAAGTATTATTAAAACAACACCGACAATCGTCATAGCAACAGATACACCAAGGATAATTGATTCTAGATAAAAATACATATGTGAAGGAAAAAATGTGCGGACCGCTAATAGTAGCTTACATTCAAATACATACAGATCGATTTAAATGACAAAGTAACGAAAAACTTGTTCAAAGTAGTAAAGACACTCGAATAATGTTGTAAACAAACATTGAATTTTTTTTTGCCTACTGAGTTTGTCTTTACATAAATGAGTACCTTTCAATGAATCTGGTTTATCTCCACATTTACTTCCATCAAATCCACAATCAGGTTCATCTTTTACGTCGACTAACTTCTTACCATTCGGCCAATACATAGGTGCATTAGGGATTGGTGCATATTCAAATTGCCATTCTTCCTGGTATCTGGTGACATTACTTTCTAAGACAGTTTTATTCTCCCTTTTTAACTTTAAATTTCCAATTGCTTCCATTTTTGGAAAAGGGTACGTGCAACTTTCAGTACCTATATTCATCACAAAAACACAATGATTGTTCTGAAATATATATATCCGTTATATTGAAGTTAAGGTAAATTTACACTAGGCGAACATTTTTGTGCAAAAGCCAAGAGAAGACATTCCATTGATAGAAATGCTTTCACATGCTTTCGTGCAAAATCTTGCACCTAGTGTAAATGTCCACCTTTATAGTCTTCATTGTTTGTTGTTAAAGGTGGATTGCCACTGATGTGATTTTTGTGAAAAGGATTTGAAGAATTCACAAGAATGGAAATCCACTTTAATGAAGAATATGGTAAACATAACATTACATGAACCAAATACAACAATCAGTGAATTGTCATCGAAATAAGATAAAATAATCACTGTGGAAGAGTTTGAGCAACTTGATGCTGTACTTGTTAAAAAAGTTTATTTTTATAAATCTGTTACATTGTTAGAAATTTGGATCATGTAAAGAACTTTATTTATTTTCCACTTGACATACTTTTATGCAAAACTGACTTGGTAGGCTTCAAAACCAGTTCGGTAAGTTTCAAAGAATTACTTGTGCAGAATAAACAATATCAAGTGGAGAATAAGTTTCAGGTCTGTTTCGGAAGGTTAGCACTAGTTTTTCATATGAAATGAGCTAAATCTAACCATTATTTGACCTGGTTCATACTGTGTCAGAAAAAGAAGAGCTAAAACATATGCAGTTCGAAGCATTGAAATATTACTTGTATTTTTTGTTATCTTGTTTTGCATGAGTAGGACATTATTTTGATTTACGAGGATACAAATGCTAACAGGTTTTGTATACTTTCAAATTGTTTTTAAACATTTGAAGATTCGAACTGCATGTATCGAAGCAAAACAAGACAGTGCTCAAAATAAAAGAAAATAACCACAGTAGAGGACTGATTTTTGAGCCTGAAAGCCTAAAGCAATGCTCAAAGATCCCTCCTCCACAGTAATTATTTTGTTTTATTTCAAACACTACAACATACAGAATAAATTTCAGGTCCATCTCTTGTCAAATGCCAGATAAATATTTATCATAACTTTTGTAGGTACATAGTGTAAGAGCAAATAACCACTGTGGAGGAGGGTTTTTGAGCATTGCTCCAGGTTTTTTAGCCTGAAGTAATGATAAAAAAGCACTCCTCCACCTTTTATCTCCTCTTATCTCGAGCACTGATTCACATAAAATAATAGTAGAAATAGTTGATTAAACAAAAATAGTAGCTTTGTGATACAGCATGACAGGTTTTATAAAGACAGTGAAATTGGTAAATATTTAGATCTGGACCCATTTACAATTTGAAATGAACCTGAACATCTTAAAGATACACGAAACATTAGACTGCTTTAAAGTGTAACATTTTGATTGCAGTGACTAGATCTACACATGTGCATATTACATAATGATTTTGGTTGCCACAGCTGAATTGTGTGAGTTGACAGTTCAGATTTGGCAACTTTCAGTGAGTGCATTTTCGACTGCATCAAAAAGAAAATTGAAATTTGCTCACTGGTGGTTCCAACCAAAAACCTTCGTTTTGACAATTGTTAACATTTTAAATGGTAACTTTAACACGCCAAATATCACAAGAAAATCTGCTCCTTCCGTGTATCTTTAAGGCTTTCAGACAGAATAAATAAAACTCAAACATAATATTAAGGTATATGTGGATTGAAATGAACGGATATGATGTATATAAATGATGGAATGAATGAATGAATGACTCTGAATGAATGTATGAACTTGTAAGTAGAAGAGTGTTGTAATTCGTAAGTATGTAACATGCACGAGTAGAAAATAAATACCAAAAAAGGGTCTCTCACTACCATTTCACTAAAAGTAAATATCCACCAACACTCCGTTAAGTTTTCAGAATTGGCTTGTATGAACTAGAAGAAACTTTCATTAAACTTTAAATATTCCATTATGGTTTCTAGTGTTCGCAGCAATATACAGATTGGCCAACGTTCGGAACGCTATTTTTGCAGACTAGAATCCCTAGGTACCTAGGAGCATCACAGCACATGCACCCCTCCTGACATGGAATTTTCCAAAAACTCTCTCTAAATTGAAGGTAACCTGTCATGGATTGGTCAATGAAACAAATTGATGCTATTGCGGATAGGACTAGAGGAAAAAGCTGATAGTGACACTTCTTCGAAACGCTAGAGCTAATCCATGAACATATGTTCCATCTATAACGCACTTTTCGCGGACTAAGGGTGGCGCGACACATGCACCAAAGAGTGGCACCACTCCTGACATGACATCATCAAGAAACTATCTCTAAATTGAAGGTAATTTACCCAGATGCTTGAATATTTACTTTTGGTTAACAGTTGAGAGAACCCTACCCCCCTTTTGTCCTGTAAACGTATATGCAGTGTACTGTATGCAGTGTGTAATGTAGTGTTTTGTGTTTTGTTGATTAGTAGTATTTCAGCATCACCTATTTACAAGATCAGTGATTTACAAGAGCAGTGATGTAATTTACTGTTTGCAATAAGAGCGAATAATCGCTGCAGAGAAAATCTGAAGAAATGCTCAAAAATCCCTCCTCCACAGTGATTATTTGCTCTAATTTCAAACAGTGTAATTAATCTCATAAAGGACCGTCTCAAAAATAAAATCTATGGAGAAGAGTACTGAGTCAATGATATTGCAATGGATCACAAGTTCATTGACCTAACACACTTCTGCACAGATGCATTTTTGTTGAATTTTGTCAATTTTAATTGATTTCACCTTAACAAAAAAGTTGGTTTTGAAGCAATGTTTTGAGATGGTCCCTATGAAAATACCACAGGTGGACAAACGGTGCGTCTTTATTTGAGTACGTAAATCACCGACTCTTGCTTTGGCAAATTTTGTAACTTTATTCATATGAGAATCAGATGTCGTTATGTCGTTATCTGCTTTCTCCAGTGTTAAATTATTTTACAGCATCATTTAGAACATTTATATTAGTTGGTTTGTATTTTATCTACTACATTTTTATGCTCCATCTCAAGGCAATTAAGGAGGATTTTCAGTTAAAAAGAATGTGATTAGTAAAATATAAATATTATCCTAGGAATTCACGGAGAAAATGCCATGAAATCTTTTGGCAATTTTTATTTTTGCCAATATAACGTCATTTTGCTGTTATTTGACAAAAAATATTTTAAGACGGGGGTAATTTTCTGATTTCTGATACTTCAAACATACTTATTTTTTAGTAAACCTACGAGTACTTGCATTTAGAATATGCAACTAATTTTGATCAACAATCGGTTGGATGAATATATTTGCAAAAAAACAAAAAGATAGAGGTTAATTTTTTTTGATGGGGTAGCATCATGTTATTCAAATCAGGGTAGACATATTATACATGGATAGATTGTCCATCTCACATACTTGTAGATTCCCTCAAGTATTTTCCCTCAAACATTTTACATTTCTAGAGGTCAATATTTCAATAAACTCCAAATTTCTCACCCGCGAATTTTACAAAAATACGTTTTTAGGCTTTACAGATTATGTGACCTCCATAGCATCGAGGGATATTAAATGTAAACCTGTTAGTAACTCAAAAAATATCACACCAACGTTAAGGGACATAAACTAATGATGCGGCCATCAAAGGGCACCTTAATTGTCTTGAGATTCTATTCCTTATTGGAACTATTGGAGCTGGGATTTTAGTATATACGATCCATCAAACAATATTATTCTCAATTAATGTTGTTCCCATTCTAAAAATAAGGAAAACTCATGAGATACAACTTCTCACTGACCAAGTGACATCATATAAATATTTACAGTCAAGCTAACATCCTACATTATCTAGCTGACTATGTGCAATTGATGCAACAACGGGTTTAAATTCTAGCATGTTGTTTAGTTACCAAATTTATATATAGTTAGTGCGTTTTTTTGTGCGTTGTAAGTTGAGCTTATGAAGGTTATAGATTGATGTTAAATTTGGGTTAGTGCTTATGAAAGTGATGGTGATGATTTTAGCGTTATTCATATATACCAACACCACTTACTTGTTGATGATAGGAGACATGAACATATCACACCGGCAGCTACAAAAGAAAACACGAGTCAACATGCATGAACATAAAAAGAATGTGCGCCTGGCTACTTAGCCCTATTTGGGTGGGGCGTGTAAATGCCATCCATATCAGTTTGTTAAAGTTACTTTGAAAATTGGGACCGAATAAGGCTGAATTTAGATGTGCATAGATTACCATTCCACTTTAGCATCCCATATTTTTTTTAATTTGATTTTGTGAATACCTGTTTTCATTATAAAGTGCTTTGAAGCAAGTTAATTGGAAAAATTACTGTATCAAATATAAAAGTTGAGTTCATGTTTTGTTTACGTTGTTAGAATAGATTCAGGAGAATGGGCGAGGCAAAGCAGAACATATTTAACATACCAACCTATTGATAAAAAGTTAAATTATTTTCAAGAGATATCACTGTGTAAAATTACATAGTCCGACAACGCCAATACATGAATTAAATTATAATAATTTGTGTTAGTGCATGTGATAACTGAATAAATAAAAAATATTTTTGAAACGTCAGTTTCCAATTCATTTATCATCAGCTATGCTGTACAATTATGCTAAAATGATGTATAAAGTTACGTGCTGCTCAAACTTAATATAATTAGTGCTAGTAACCAACAAAACACAAACACAGTGTAAACAAATGCCAAATTTATAACACACACACACAATTATAACAATTATTTTTAAAGTGTTTTTATATGACTGGTATTTCAACCATTTGTGCAGTCAGTTCATAGAGGTGGTGCGGTGTGGAAATGAAAGAAAAGAGAAGTGCAAGTGAATAATTATGAAGATGGTGTAAATTATAAAGCTGAAACAAGAATTAATCATTAATTAAAACCATCGTTAGTGATTTAGGGGTGAGTAACTTGCTATAAATCATAAAAGTAAGTCGTTAAAACTCATAACTTACAAATAGTACAGCCAGTTATTTTATTGGATTTTCTTAGATTTAGGAACCTACTGATCGTACAAAATCTATGTGTTCCTGATCAACTAACATAGATATGAAGTATAAGGAGGAATCAAAACATTGCTTGGTTATTCCCAAGCGGTACAAAATCTATGTGTTCCTGGTAGGATGAAGATCATAATTTTGTTTATCCCTAAACAGTAGTATAGGAGGTTAGCGCAGGACATTTTCAATATTTTGTACAAGCGAGGATGCATAGAACCCCAGAAACGTCATAACTAAAACTTTATATATAGTAGGGTGGAAATTCACCTAGAAAGGCAGGGTTATCCTTGGGGATGGACCAGCTCTAATCATGCAAACAGCGCCCAAGATTTAGAGTTTGTTGTTACTTTTCATAATTCCCTTACAGTAAACAAGTCAGTTAGTTCTTTAGTACAGTCAGTTTTGAAAATGTGAGGTTACCGATTGTGCGATGGAATTTTTTTGAATTATCATGCATGAAGTAATGGTGTTCGCTTACATGACACCACAATATAAGAGAAATAATTTCTAGCTTTTGTTTTGTTATTTTTTATATTTCCATTGATGGAATGAAGTTTCTTACACGGATATTACAGAAGGTTTAAATATGATGAGCTAGAAACTATTTGGAGAATAAATGAAACAATTGTGGCATTTTTGTATCAAACCTGACGTAGAGTTTATACAACTAAGAGGTTTTGCACCCCTCGCATAAAATGTTTTTTGGTTGTTTGGATAGCAAACCACTGAAAAGAAAAAACATAATTCATATATCAGCACACATGTTCCTAAAATCTTTATTGTTCTTCCATCCACACATTACCAAGAAAGTCAATATAATGTCTCACTCACCCAAATATTAATCATTTTATCCCTGAAACACGGTGTTTTCACAACAATTACTTCATAAGATCATTATAAACAAAAGCATGGATATTCTACCCCGATCGTAGATGTTTTTTGAAAGAAATGGCAGCAAACTTTGTTTTATAAGCAAACAGCAAACTGGAACATAATTTTATTTTTGACAGTCAGATAATGAATATTTTACAACAGGTTCTGATATCAATTGAATAAAGACGGTTTGTTCCATTTAAAAGTCAATTTTGATATTGTGTGTATTAAGTTTTTTAAGTGGAAATCTGCAGTAACAAATTCTAAACTTAAATGTACGCTTTTAATTCTTTTACATCATCCACCATGATAGAAATTTTAAATTTTGGAATGCTATAATATTTACTTTAAATTCTGTGTTTGTAGATAAATCAAGAAAAATCTTACGTTCAGTTCCATAATGATGCAAACGGAAAGGATATTGCACTTCACCATTTTTATCAAAAAACATTTCATAACCATGGATACCTAAAAACAAAATTATACTTCTTTCTAAAAGAATCAAAATGGGCAAACTTGAAAATAAAATAACTATCAGACATCACCTGAGGAGGAGTGTTTCAGCATAGGTATCAGCTGAAAACTACAACAAACAAAACACTCCACTCCAAGTGAAACTGAAAACTATACTCAAAACATTTCTCAACAGATGATATTCAGATGATATTCAGCAGTTATTAAAAGCTTGATAGCTACATTAATATATCTGTACCATTATGTTCTTCAGGCCTCTAAATTCATGTCAACATTCCACTGTGGAGGAGCATCTTAATAATGTTTATATTTATTATTCTCATTAATGCTCAAAATAAGAGCAAATAATCATTGTGAAGGAGTGATCTATGAGCACAGTTTCCTCCACAGATGATTTTCGACATTTATTTCAAGAAGCTTGTTCAATTAACTTACTGGCAAACACTTTGTTTTTCATATTTTCAATAATTTGCATTCCATCACCGTAATCTTCGCCTTTATTGATTGTATCGTTAACGGCGATCGCATAAAACATGATTGCATCATATAGATTTTGTGCGTACGTTGGTGGCTGGAAATAAAAGAAATATGCCATTATAGTAAAGCAACATGGTTAAGATCAGTTCCGTGGTCAAGATAAGAGTAAATAATTACTGTGCAGATTTTTGAGTATTTCTTTAACCTTTGGAGCCTGAAGCTATGTTCTCAAAAATAACTCCTCCACAGTGATTACTTGCTCTTATTTTAACAACTTCAATTTATTACAGAAAGTTCTTTTTTTGATACGTTCTTCTTCAATCAATAATTACAAGAGATGAAAACAAAACATTATATCAAAATTTGTAGTAACGAGAATGTGTCAACAATCTTGCCATGGATTGGTTTCTTCAGTACATATATCATTGACTTAATCTTAAGTTAAAATCAATCAATGAATAACACAATTTCAAATGATTTACTAGTGTCCAATTGCATTGCCATGATTACATCTAATTGAACATTAAGAGCATGGACTCTGAAGAAGGTGCGCAAATTCTTTATGTATGGTATAACAGAAGAAATACTTACCTTAGAGTCACTCTTTGAATAATTTGTTGATCGAATCTTCCCTTCATAGACACTCTTGTTAAACATCGTTTTCATTCCAAGACGGACTCGTTTATAAAATTGTTCTAGAGTATTGTTAGTAGTCATGGTAGAAACTGCAGGTAATTTTGTCATCATCAATAACGTAGCTTCCCAAGCTTTACATAGTTTTTTGCTTCGAGCAATAAATGCATCAAAATTGTTATCAGGATCTTCCGTAGCAGCTAAAAATTCAATAAATATCAATAAATTTGAGAAAAATTAATCTACGATAAAGAGTGGTAAGTTTGGTACAAAGAAACCAATCCAATGCAAGATCGTTAATCCTGCACTCTTTCCCTGCAAACAAATTTTGGAGATAGTCCCTAAACCTCTGTGAATGAACCGCGACAGTGATTTAAATAAGAACAAATAATCACTGTGGAGGAGTAATTTTCAGCCCAGAAAACCTAAAGTAGTGCTCAAAAATCCCTCCTCCACAGTGATTATTTGTTCTTATTTCAAACAAAATGAATACCAGTGTTCGAAATAAAAACAAACAATTACTAATATATAGCTTCAGGGATTAAAATAACTGTATCACTGTGGAGAGTAATTGGCTGAAAATATCTTCCCTATAGTAGTGACTGACAGCTTAACTCTTGGATTTACTCCCCCACAGTGATTATTTCATCTTATTTTGAGCAACGATATACACAATGTAGCTCGTTTCTTTTATCTATATATTTTCTCAGAGTTTTGAGGCTTGGTCTAATTCTCAGGGCATTAGGGATTATCTCAAATTTACAATCCAAATCCAACTTCTTTGGTCCAGTTAAATCAACTAAAAATTGATAAAATTCAACAAAAATGAATCTGTACAGAAGTGTGTTAGGTCAACAAACTTGTAATGGATTGGTTTGGTTGACTCAGTACAGAGATTGGTAGATTTTATTGTTGAGAAGGTCCCTTAGTGAATGGATTTGAAGAAACATGTAATGCAGTGGTCAATATAAGATTAAATAATCACAATGGAGGAGAGATTTCTTGTACTTTGAGCATAGCTTCATACAAAATATCCTGAAGCTATTCTCAAAATTCACTCCTCCATAGAAAACAATGCATCAGTTGTTATTGTTTCATTACACAAGAATGATATGCAAGTCTTGATATAACTGCTAAACACCACCTAAGGAGGAGTGTTTGTTAATACTTTTTTCAGCTAAATAACTGAAAACTATACTAAAAACATTCCTCTACAGCTGATGTCATATGAAGTATCATATGTGCATTCATTTTTAACATGTCCATCTTGGAGTGGAAGTTTTAATAACATTAGCAGTTTTTGTACTATCAAAATCTTGTTCTACATCCCTGCAATTATTTTAGAAAGAATAGCTGAGTTTGAATCTTTTCGTGGCAAAGTTGGATTTACAGCAAGTAACATTCTCATTCTCATATATATATCAAAATATTTAATCCAAACATTTTCAACAAGCTAAGAGTTAAAACAAATGAATCATTTTTAAAATAAATTAGCATACCGTATTTCCTTGTTTTAGCACCCTGGGCTGCTTATCAAAACATACTGTATTAGGAGGGCACCCCAGGGAGCTTATTAAAACATACTGTATTAGGAGGGTGAGCACTTATTTAAATACTGAGAGGGAGCATACTTGCAAAATTCAAAAGAAAAATATATTTTTAGTATTTGTTACTATATGTAAAGTTGGTTTTAAAAACAACGTTGATTTACTATATGTGCGACACTTATTCATTATAATACTAACAAAGAAAGTAAAGTTGGTTTTAAAAACAACGTCGATATACGAATAAAAAGATATCTTCGCTAAATTTTCGAAAGGATAAACCTGTCTTCAATAGAGTATATTACAAGTGTATATTATATATATTTTTTATACTGACTATATTCACCCTTTTTATCTATGTAATTATATTTTATTTTATTAGTTATCTTTAGGGGCACTAATTCAACAAGAGGGGTGCTAAATTGAGGGGAAGGGCGCTAAATTGAGAAGAGGGGCACTAATACAAGGGCGCTAAAATAAGGAAATATGGTAATTAGTATAATTAGTTTATTTAACCTTGAAAATTACCAAAATCAGCCGTTGCCCATTTAAATGTTCGTTCTTGACGTGCTTTACCACCAGATATGTCGATTTCAAAAGCAAGGAAGACATAATCACCACCAACTAAATTTAACTCAGCGGCAGCTATCAAACATTCTTTTACAACACGGATACTCATCAGTAAGACAACAACTAGAATTTAAATAAAACATCACCTGTGAATGATTTTTTTTTATGACTAGTGATCTAATCCTAGTAGACATTATCTGAAAGACTATTGGCTAGAAAATTTAAAGCATCCTTGATGAATTGATGTGAACACTAGCTAAAGCGAAAATAAAGAGCACCTCTAGGCACTCTTAATTTCTGCTTTAGCTACTATTATAACTACTAATTTGAATAGAACAACCATTAACACACATGATAAAAGTCCTCAAATAATTTTATAACTGCACACATATTTTTTAAGGCGGGTGTAAAGGAAAAAGGTGAAAAAAGTATATATTTTTTCTTAAATTTGGAATATTATGAGTGTCTCTATTCTCTAAGATGTAATATTTATAAATACGAAAAAAAATAACAAGATTCCAAAAATTTCATTCATTTCTGCAGGTAATTATGTTCAGGAAATTAGTAAGTATTTTTCTAGCGTGCTACATGTGTTCATTTTTTTAAACTAATTAGTTATTCATAAAAAATAAGAATAAATGTTTTGTGAATATTAAAATGATAAAAGATTAAATGTTTGAGAACAATACCAGCAAATTCCATTATTCGTTTTCATAGAAATTATGCTAGCTCATATAAACATTCACTCACGTTTTTATAACTTACAATATTTTTTCTAAATTTGGAAAGATTCATTACACAAAACCAAGTCCTCTAACAAAAGTAGCTATGGCTACAAAAAATAATGATCTCTCGTTACTCGTGACATCCTGAACTCTTGTGACATCTTGAACTCTTATTCGGTATCTTATTTTCATGAATAATTACATAATTAACAAGATAATAAACAATATGTAAGAAACATGGTTTTAATTATTTTTAAGAAATAATCTAATGCATAAATATCATAACTTTTTATGTAAATTCCGAGACAATAAAATAAGATGCCCTAGTCTCTATTGATATGAGATGTTTTTTGTTGCGTTTTTTTAAACTAGAGAATTTTAAGAGCTTTTTAAGAATAATATACTTTGATTATAAATAAATCAACTGTTCTTGAGTTATGATGACAATACCACAGAGGTATTCTTTGCGCCTGCCTTAAAAAGACCTTCAATCTGAATGAACTGTGGTGCTCTTTGTTTTAATACTGAACAAAATGTGTTAATAATTTCGGATACTGTCGATCTACCCAATCCAATTATTTTACTAATATTTCAATACGAAGAGCCAGTTGAAAGCTGCCACAATGCAACTGTTATTCGTTTTTAATATTAATTAATTGACGAAATCTTGTGCTTTTTCGAGACAACAATGAAATAAACTTCTCAGGTAAAATACGAAATTCTTTTCGGCATAATTCTTTGTAGATAGGATCAAATTGATAATCATTTTTTCGAACAACGTTGTTTGTACTCAAACATCCAATACCTTCTCTGTAGTGGTAACTTGCACAAACACATATAGAAGTTCATGTTATTAGCATGATCATTGCTTACGGACATAAGCAATAACATTTTTTTGCATAAATGTTTTCATCGCTATTGATATTAATATTTTCTTTTTTTGCTTCAATTTTGTGAGAAATGTTTTGCTGCATCTTCTCAGATAACTTTTAAAAAATGTCTAAACTTTATTTCTTTAATGTAGAGAGCAATATACTTTAGGTAAAGCATGCTTTAGCAGAACTTAAAGCTTTATTTTTTTATAAAAACAAGTGTGAACGCGCTAAAGGATGTTCAGTGTTCGAAATAATCACTGTGGAGGAGGAATGTTTAAGCATTGTTTCAGGCTTGCTAGAATGATCAAAAATCACTGTTTATTTGCTCTTATTTCAAACAATGATATAAAAATCACCAGTGGAAGTGTTCTTAGTTTTAAGGCAAATAAATAATCACAGAACGATTTATCTAATTAAAAAATATATGCTTGGGAAAAAATGAAAAATACCATCTTTTAATTAATAAGAAATGTCATGGCAAGTTTTTTCCCACTAGGAAGCCAATGTAGTGGTTGAAATAAGAGCAAATAACCATGGCAACACAATGATTGTTATATATTTTTATAAAATATTTACGTCCCCTACACTGTTATTCAGAAAGGATATTTGAGCTACAGGTTTTCAACAACGATTATAGTCACTCTTATTTCAAACATATTTCGAAACGTATACAAATTACCAGTGCTCAGAATAATCACTGTGAAGGAGTGTTCATATATCAAAGGCTAAATACATACTTCTAGCTTTCTTTGAAATCTCTTTCATATCTTCAACAGCTTTTTCATAATGTTCACTGAACGTATAATGAGAAGGTGCTGGCATATATGCAGTTACTAAGACCTGATCTTTAAACTTCATCTTAATATCATCATGAGCACGATTATACATTGTAGAATTTTCAACTATAAGAGCAAATTTTTTCCAGTTAAAGTTTTTTAAAAGTTCCTCAATAGCGGGTGTTAGTTGCCTACCAATGGGTTCGGTTCTCGCAAAAGTTGGATATTTCTCCTTTTTTGAAAGTTCTGCATCGATGCACATCTATAAAATAAAATAAATACAAATGCTTAAGGTGCCATTTATTACAAGTATTAGACCCTAGTTGATATTACCTTGTTCAAAGTCAACAGTAAAGATTTGGAACAAGTTTTTTCCCACTGGGAAGCAAATAATCACTACAGAGGAGTTATTTTAGCTTCAGGCTACGCACTGTGATAACAGCTTTAGAGTGTTTATTGCGTAACACATTGTCATGCAGAACAATTTGATAATTAATAGCAAACATGGCCTGGTGTTCGGCAGTAATATTACAGGCTGTAGCTGATATGATCGGTATAATATAAACGTATATTGTGCAAAAAGGAAAGAAACATAATCTGACATGTCTTTTCAGATTTGTTGTTTTTGTTTATGATTTGCTAAATACAATAAGTTGGACATCATCTGTGGAGGAGTGTTTTTGGGTAGTTTTCAACTTCAAAGCTGACCTCTGAAAACTGCACTAAAAACACTCCTCCACAGGTGATGTCCAACAATTATTTTAAGGCTTGCAATATTTTACCAAAGCTAGATATGCTCTCCTTTTGGGTGTTTCTTATCAGTCAAGGTAGTACACCAGTGACTGAAATAAGAGCATTAGTGGAGTTAGAAAATTCATCCTCCTCCACAATGATTATTTACATCAATGGTTATTATGGTTATCTTTCAGGCTTACAACAGACGGATGTGTCTGTTATAATTGGCTTTTCATAAGAATAATATATTTATTAAGTCCTCATACATTCTAAAAGTAGATAAGTGTATTGATTTATTGATAGTTTTTATTGTTTGATATCACAATAATAATGATAAAGTGCCTCATACCATTTTAATTATTATTCTACTTCTTCTTAATTGCAACGTTTTTATTAATAAAAGTTACTTAGTAATCTATATATAGTATCATGAAACAGTTAATTAATTAAATGTCAACCACTTTATTCATACAATACACAAGTTGAGTACTAAGTAGTGTCAATGTAACGACATATCCACAGTGATTATATTTCAACCACTGTGAGGTGTTTATGTATTGAGGCACATTGTGCTCAGATAAGAGCATAAAGGAGGAGTGTTATGTCGACAAGCTTGTAATTGATTGGTTTCTTTAGAATTGTTTTACGCAAATAATAACTTAGAGAATTTTCTGTAAGGTGTTTCAGGTCTCCGATTTCACGCCGGCATTCCCCTGTTGGCTGCGAAGTAAATAAATACTGAAGAAAAACAATAAGATTATAATATAAACATTATTTGTTAACAATAATAGATCAATCACAATTATTAATCACTATTGACATTAAAGTTTCAGATTCATGTTTCATAACACAAAAGAATATATCTATCTTAAACACTCTGGAGGTTTATTTTTTAAATTGTTCCCCCTCTCACTACTAGGAGTAGGGGTACTCTCTTTTACCCTCTCCAGATCTTCATCAGCTCCTGGTAGGGGATAAAACCCTCAACCTATCTTATTAATTCTGAAACATGGCCAGAACCACTTTGCAAGGAAACAGGTAGATGGCAGTGTTTCCAGGTATGTGGTATTGAACCAGGAACCACTGGATAACCACTGCTTAACCACTAATGCTAAACGTTTATTTAAAAATCCATTTTGCCCTCTGTGTTATATATTCTAAATTTCAAAATCTTTTTTACGAACAGGCTGATTTAAAAATTGTGAAGCACATAGGATGTTAAGGTTGATTACCATTTAACCTTTATAGCAACTATAACTTCTCTCCTGAAGTTATGCTCAAAAATCTCCTCTGCAGTGATTATTTACTCTTTAACCAGTGTTACGTAATGCTCAAGATCCCTTTAATACAGATGGGGGAATTTAATAGGGTGCTATATGAATCCTTTTAATCAGATGGGGAATTTAATAGGCAAGGGTACGACATTTGGTTTAAATGGAGTGGTCAATTTACATTGATTAAACCAAATATTTGATATATGCTTCCAAAAACAATGGCGGGGAGAGGGGGGGCATCACCTGGAGGAATGCTTTTATATTGTGGCTTGTAACGACAGATATTCATTCAGAATCTCAATTTCATATAATAAGCAGCAAAGCTGAAACTATGCTAAAAACACTCCTCCACAGGTTACGTCAGACAGTTATTTCTAGTTTTGTATAATATCTTTTGTCATTTTGGTAAAAACATTGTCATTTTGTAAATACATATTAAGAATAATCACACTAAAAGCCATTAAGGTATATTTTACATTGAGCTTCAAAACTCTCAGTTATCAGATCTTTAAATATAAAAAATGTCATGACTTCTGATTTATCAAAATACCGGAAAAAATAAACCATGCAGGAACTCATAGCATTGCTAAGTCTTAACTACAATTTAATAATAATAGAATTTGGGTAACTGATACATTGTAGTGGTTAAAATAAGAGATATAAACTGTGAAGGAGGTATTTTTGAGCAAAGCTATAGGCTTTATATCCCTCCTCCACAGTGGTTATTTCCTCTTATTCGCAATATTTTATAGGATATAATTTATAAGGAAACACAATGAGTCAATGTGTTCTCAATGAGCTTACAATGGATTGAGTTCTTTGTTTGTTGACCTAACATCCTTATTCTGCGCTTTAATTTGTTAAATATTTACACCAATGTTTTTGGAACTATATTATTTTGTTTTTATAGAAAAAGATATATGCCATTTTGGAATTCGCACATCTTGAAACTGTGGCAAAAGTGAAATTGCCACAGTCAAATCTTCTACACATAAAACTACCTTTATATAGTCTAGATTATAAGAAAGCTGAGAAAATTTAATCTACGATGAAGAATGGTTAGTCAACGAGCTTGCAATTGATTTGTTTCTTCAGTATGAAGAAACCAATCAAATACAAGATCTTTGATTCAGCACTCTTTTCCTACAAAACATTTTTGGAAATGGTCCCTCAGCGGGCACAATTTATGGCTGATCTAAGCTATTTTCTACTACCAGACGTTATAGGCATACTTAGGCAGTCTTAAAAAGATTTTTCTATGAAGCTTTTCAGTGGCACATCCAGGGCTTATTTGGACATACCTGTTTTGAGTATATTTAGCCTCATTTGGGCACACGAAAATAGTGAAGTTAATTTTGGCCCTATTTTATGGTTTATTTGAACAGTACTGATAAAGGCTCATCTTTTTCTGCTATTAGAATTGAGTGGTGATGTAAACCAGTATCATAAAAAAGAGGATAAAATTCAAATTTTGACTCAATAATTTGGGCTTCCATACTTCAAAATTGTTCTGGATGTGCCCCTACTTTGACCGCGGCAATGGTGATTTTGCCCTACTTAGAAGATGGTGTTGTGAATTCCGAATGGCATATATAATCTTACAAAACTCGATAGACAACGGTCTCAACCGTTGGAAGAAAGGGAGATCGTCTCAAAAATAAAATTTACGGGGAAGCCAATGCAAGTTTTTTGACATTACTCTCTTCTGTTTTTGTTGAATTTGGTTTCTTTAACCCATACCAAAAATGTTGGTTTGGAATGAAAAGATAGAATTACCTGAGAAAAATAGCTACACAGGCATACATCAAAGAGAAAGATAAATATTTCTTTGTTTACAATGTACTGTTTGGTTAGGATTAAATCTTTATAATCCATGCAATTATTTTATTACTATTAAATGAACACTTTGGTCATTGTTTTTTATAAAAATAATGAAACATGGTAACATAACCACAGTATTTGAAAAAAGAACAAATAATCACTGTGGGTAAGGGATTTTTGTTATCCATATCTGAAATATTTAATCAGGATTTATATACGTAGCACAATAATCACTCCTTCCTTTTGCTTTTTATTGAAATTAAAATCTAAAAGAATTAGTGTATTTATCAGCAGTTAAATTGACTGCCAGTCATCACTGTGGAGGAGAGAAGAGCTAAAAATTCTGTAAATATCTCCTCCACAGTGATTACTTGTTACAGTGATAACCAGCAGTTACTTTAACCTCTATATCCTCTAAAGGTTCTCAAAAAAATTTAATTCAATGTTAACCTGTTTGGTTAACATTACCAATGCACATATATATTTCCGTGTTTAAAATAGGAGCAAATGTGAAGGAGGGATTTTAGATTATTTGTTTGAACATTGTATAAATTTTAATGAAAGACTGTATAGCTGATAACAATCCTAAAAAACACTCCTCTACTCCGCAGGTGAAGTCTGACAGTTATTCCAAGGCTTGTAATCTGATTATAACTTTTCATTTCTTGTATAAAGTAATTTGTATATAAACTATAAACTGTCAATAATTCATAAAACCATAAAATATTTAGTTTTTTAAATACAATTATTGGAATATTGGAAACCGCTCTCACTCCCCCCGATAATCCCTGATGATCCATCTTAGTAATTGTAATCATAAAACCAACAAGATATAAATAATAAATGTTCATTTCTTGCTACTACTCTTAGTGGATTGTGCATTTGGGACTTAAAATTAGTTAGTCTTTGAAAGACAAAATTTGCATCAGACTGTTTTTTGACATATTTATGTTTTGTTTCTTGTTTGAAAACCTCAAGAACATTGCACTTTCTTTTGAACATAAGTGTAATATTAGTGATGAATATTATATATGTAGATACTTTTTAATCTACTGGAGATATGATGTTCAAATTTAGTCAGTATGTGTCAAATAGATTTATACTAAAACTAGGTAAGTTCCAGCATCATTGCTTTCGTGGTTCAGAAATTACTAATGGGTTAAAAGAGGACTTTTCACCAAAATTAGAGTATGTATATGAAAGTGAAAGTTATTATATTGAGATTTGTCTAAAGTCTACAAAAAAATCTTAAAAATCATTCAAATAAAAAATTCACATTATCACACACCACAGAAACTATCTATTTAATATGATACAATAACCATTATAAATTATTTTTATGAGGTAAACTTACACTGATATGATAGTTTGGACATTTGCTTTGCCGGTTTTCTACTACAAAAGATATGCTAAAAAACTAGGGAAATTATGGTTAGAGGGTTTGCACTAAAAGGTACTAGAAACATAATATTTTGTTATTACTGGCGTTCACACTCAAATTCCTAGGGAAATAATAATTTGGTTTAGTGGATTCACGATAGAAAATTCTTTCGATGTAGTATATATATAACAAAATTTAGTGCCCAGGGAGATAAAAACAACATAATAGAGTACATGAGTATCTAGAGCCTCAATATAACTGCCAGATATCATCACGTGTCAGGGAATGTTTTACCCACCAAGCCAAGCAAAGTTTAAATGAGCTATTGCTATCACTTGCGGCATTGGTGGTGTACCACTTTTCTTAATATACTATTTTCCCGAAGTGCTATTATTTTGAAATTTGGTATATACCAACATTCATGGTGATATATCACCAGAATTGTTTTGATTTTGTCCACTCGGGTCTGAGTTTTGAGCAAAAAGGGTCCAAATTGCATTTCCGGTCCAAAAAGACGTGGTATCATCAATTTGGTTATGGCACTCGAGGCATTATTATGAGACCGCTGGCCAAATTTAATTTCAATTTCGTCAATTGGAGACTTAAAAAATTTTGGAAAATTTGAGCTCTATGAGACCACATTTATTAAAAGGTTAGGTGAAAGGTTATACCCAATGGTTAAATAGTTGACTTAGAAAAGGTTTTAAATTTTGCTATGATACTTTGACCATAGCATGTTTGGATTTTTTTTACATATTTTGGTTTCTATGAGACTTGGACGATCACTGATTATAAGGATTTGACCAGAATCACACTTGGACATAAAAAATATTTAAAAAATGACTTTTCTATGAGACTTCGACCAGGAATCTTTTTTGGGAGCCATTTTGTATTTTGGGGAAGCTCCGTCCTCAATTTTTTGAGATGATAAGTGATTTTTTTATAAAAATAATTTTTAAAAGTTTGAGAATTAAAGTTTCCATTTTAATTTCTAAATAAATGTTAATGTTATTCACTTTAAGGTCGTAAAACATTTTACTACCTGGAGTACAACTTAATTTTTATAACATTATTAATTACTCCCAATGCCAATTAGAAATATAATGACTACACAAATCAACAGAGGAAAATAAAACTAAGCATGTAAGATATGCATTAATTATTGTACCTATGTGCCCTTGTTTTTTCCCTAAAAATTAATGGAAAAATTAAATGCATTAATAAATAGTAATTATAATTTAAGGGACGAAAGTTTATTGACACAAAAATGACCAAATTAGACATTCACAAAAGTTTATTCTTGCAAAAGTTTATTCTCGCAAAATTTATTCTAAATCTTTTTTTTCTTGCGCAAATGTCTTACTTTCTCATGTATTCCCTCCTTATTCATGGAAGTTTTTGTTCTTGAAAAATTCTTATTCATCTATCCGCAAAAGTTTATTCCAAATATTTCACAAAATTTCCTCACAAAAGTTTCTTCTTGCAATAATAATCTGAAACCACCTATTTTCAAGTGGGAAATCCTATGTAAATCACCGATATCATTATTTTACTATGTGTTACGAAACTTGGTGAAGTTATTTAAAATCACAAAATAAATAATTCTGATGAGTTTAGTTATGTAACTAATTTGTTTCTCCCGATTTTTCCGAATTTTTTTCAGACTTTAGAATTAAAATTTTGGTATTTTCCAACATTTTCATTAAAAATCTGGAACCTATGCAAAAGGACATTAAAATACCTACTCAAAACTGCAGACAGAATAAAAAAAGCTTTTGTAGAACCCTTTTAATTAAAATTCTAAGAAAGTACAGTTTTTAAAGAAAATGACTTAAAACTTAATTATATATATATATATAACTGCAGACAGAATGAAAAAAGCTTTTGTAGAACCCTTTTAATTAAAATTCTAAGAAAGTACAGTTTTTAAAGAAAATGACTTAAAACTTACTATATATATTACTATGGGATGCAGCTATCGCATAAAAAAACGCTATAAATTAATTACTTCATTCTTGTCCATATATACAATTACTATAAAAGATGGTGTTTTTATATACAAGCTATTTGATAAGAGAGATGCATTTCCTTTTTTAATTGTCATTGTCAGAATGCCACAGCTAGAAAGCAATACCCCTTCTTTTATTTTCTATGGATCATTTTTGTCAGAAGTTCTATGTATAGCTAGATGTACCCTCCCATTACAGGATTTTTTACCAAAATCTCATACTATTTGACAGAACGATAGCTCAAGGAGGAAATTCAAATACCTTGAAAAACCAAATTATGAAGGCAATGAAACAGTATCCAAATGCCTTTTGAAACATCAACATAAAGTCACACAATTTGATTGCAAATATCCGAGATGGTATCGGATGAGTCTATGTATCTATGTAACTGTACGTCTGTGTAACATCTTTATAATGTATATATATATAGGTGCATTTGTCAAATAAAACATGAGTAAGTGAGTGAGTACATGTATGTACAAGTCTGTATTATTGTTATTTTTATTATTATATATATTCGTGTGTGTGTGTGTTTTGTGTTTTTAAGCTTCAGTGGATGGTCGGTTCAGCATGACAGCTACTCAGTATCGGTGGTAATTTGCAACTACTGCTTGGGAAGCCTATGTATCCTTCATTCCGTCAAGTATTATTTTTAAATTCCCGAAACCCCACATAGGTAGATAACTGATAACTTGCTGTATTATATGCTGATGCCCTCCTAAACTGTTAACTATAAACAATGTTGTTATTACTGTTACTTTCTCGTTCCCTATACTTGTTTCGCAAAACAAAAAACTTGACTAAATAAAAAAACTAAAGTAAAAACAGTAAAACATCTACATTAAAAAAGTTGAGCCTATTTGGATCTAATGAGTTTGTAATAAACACCTATATACATATACTTCCTTGTATGCGAGTATTTAAATTTGACATGACCTAAGTAAAATTGCTATTATTAAAATCTTTTACATCCTTCAGTGTGAATAAATTTACTATTCAGACTATATATATATTTTTTTTCTTTGAAAATTTAACATCTCTCCAAATGAAATTATTTCTAAAGTTACTGCTGGACAGTAATAACTATCTATAATAACTATCTTTTATATCACTTTTATTTTATTTTAATATCTATAGTTTTAAAGCTGATCTTAAAACAACGATTCGCACCACGGCAATACCGCACATACATTTGCCCTTTATTTGTTACACTATGCAGCGAAGTGCAAACTAGAAATAAAATTGGCGCCACTAATATTTCTTTTGCTAATACGCTCGTGATGCAGACAAATGCGTTAGCCTTTTCTTTTGATTTCATTCGTTTTAATGTTTTTATGTGTATACTTATTTGTGTGTTTCTTTCTTTGCTTGTGTGTTTCTTTGTTTGTACGGACTCTGGTTAGCAAAATTTGATCAGTGTTGTGGGGGGGAGATGGAACAAGAAAGTATATTACTTTTTAATCCCCGAAATACATTGTTCCAGTAGGTGACTGATGAACCTTTTATTATTTTGAGATGGTCCTATGTATTCTTTATTGTGGTTTTACTTGGATGTTTAACAATATTCATATGCTATTTTTATACTACTTTTATATTATTTTTATACTTTTGCTAGGTATGTTTCAGGTCCTTGCAGACCTGTTAGGCATGTTTTAGGTTCTTGTAGACCTGGTAGGCATGTTTCAGGTCCTAGTAGATCTGCTAGGTGTGTTTTAGGTCATAGTAGACCTGATAGGTATTTTTCGGGTCCTTGTAGACCTGCTAAAACTCGTCTCAGGTCCTAGTAGACCTGCTAGGTATGTTTCAAGTCCTTGTAGACCTGCTAAGTTGTCTCAGGTCCTAGTAGACCTGCTAGGTATGTTTCAAGTCCTTGTAGACCTGCTAGGTTGTCTCAGGTCTTAGTATATGCCATTCCTGTTTGAATCTTGTCTGCAGCAGGGCTCAAAATAACAGCCGATCATCACTGTGGAGGAGAGATTTTTCAGAATATTTTCAGCCAACTCAGCAAAAGATATTGTTACTGTTTATTATACTGTGCCTTAGAAAAAATAACGTTTACATATTTTAATAAAACAATTCATTCAGTATACGAAATAAGAGTAAATAATCATTGGGGAGGAGGGATATTTGAGCATAGCTTTAAACTTTCACAGTGATTATTTTCGCTTATTTTAAACACTGAATTCTTTTCAAAGATGTTGCAAGAACATAAATGTCATAAACAGTTTAAATAATGCATGAGAAAAACAGAAAACAAAATTCCGAGAGAGTGTGCTGAATCAATGATCTTGACTTAACACTCCTCATTGTAGATTAATTTTTCTCAAATTTATTGATTTTGTCTACTTTAAAGATGCTAAAATATCTGCTTTTTGAAATGGCTCCTAAGAAAAACATAAAAAACAAAAATCAAATTTACGAAGCTTGGCCAGCTGGCAACGTTTTTTAATTTTACTTGGTCTAAATTTTCTGCAAATGTATAATATAATCAGATTAAAAGGAAACAAAAATCTAGTAGAAAATAAAATACACATAATACTTTAAAAATAAAAGGCTTGCATTGTATTTGGATAATCTTATAGATGTCCATATGATTAGTATTAAGTTTAAAAATAGTATTAAGTTTAAAAATAGACGTATTATAACTGATCTGAAAAAAAGTAACTTTCATTTGGTTGTTCAAAGTCAGCAGTAAAGATGCTAGAACAAGGATGTTGTTTTATGTTCTAGCATCTTTACTGTAGACTTTGAACAAGTTATTTAGTTCATTTATTGTAAGTCATTAATTTTAACTAAGGTTTTGTTAATACATGAAATGAAGTTTGATAAATTGATCACCCAAAAAATATTTTTATATTTTCATGTAGAATTAGGGAGGAGAATATATGAGCATAAAATAAATCTCCTATCAATATATCATATTCTTCTTTAGAACGAACAAATTCTGGAAAACATTTTGACAAGGCTCTAAAGGAAGGATTCATGAATTAAAGTAAAACTTTTTTCCCTTTGAGGTCGATGCAAAAGTTGATTATTTTTTCTGTGTTCTTTCATTTTCTGTGTTCTTTATTTTCTTCATTTTTTGAATACACTTTTATTCACACAACAAATTCTTCTTTTTTTCTCAAAAGATAATCACTAATTCAAATAAGAAGATTTGAAATAAAAATAAAATTAACGAATATAATAAGAACACTAAAATTTCAACAATTGATTTTAGAAAACATATGTATTTAATTTATTAGTTTTATTCACTTTTCCACCAGTGATATATATGTTTCTTTGAAGACAATTAATAACCGACCAAAATAAGAGTAAATAATCACCGTGACAAAGAGGAATTTTTCAAATAATGCAAATTTGTCTTGTCAGTATCGAAGTAATAAGCGTTCAAAATAAGAGCAAATAATAACTGAGTTCCTTCCTCCACAGTGATTAGGTATTTGTTCTTATTTTGAACAATGTAGGTTACGGTTAAGGAATTGATCAAAAGTGAATTAAAAATTTGAATATTCAGTTTGTATTGAAGAAAGCACATTAATAAATATGAACACATATAAATATTATATTGCTTGGCCAAACTTAAAAAAATATATTTTGTATAAAATGTTTTAGATACAAGTTTTCGTGTTGAGGAGTATTTACTGCAGTAATGGCAGCTGGAAGCAATATTACAATAAAACTTGTTACTCTCTATTGTTTATATTTTGCGTCTTTTCTTTGTAAGCTTCTTAAAAAGAAGAAATAAAATATTACAAGCTTATCATAGACTCTTCCATAATAGGAAAAAATGTTTTCTAATTCTGTATTATTTATTGAAGTAATATGAACGACAATTCTTCTTCTTCTCTCTATCTCTCTCTTTTTGACTCTCCTCCAGATATCTTTGTTTTATCTCTTGACATTCAAATATTGTAATTAACTGAATATTGCTGGACACTCAGAGTCAGCAAATACTTATTACTAAATACTTGTAATAATTATACAGTACCACATTTCCTTGAATATTTCCAGGTTGCCTAAAAGAGGGGGTGCTTAAATAGTCTGTGATCACAGAGCCATAGTCGACTGAATTAAATAGTAACAAAAAATATGTCAGTGTTTGAAATAAGAGGAAAATTTCTGTGGAGGAGTAATTTTTGAGCATAGTTTCAGGCTATATTCCACAATATTTTGATGATGGTCATGGAATTGTGCCAGTTTATCTACATGACATCTTTGTTTATTGATACATTAAAGCCATAAAAACCTATACTGTTCAAACAAAATATGACTAATAGCTCAATGAAAACAAAATACACAAATGTGATGTAACTTACATGTGATATAAATGGGATATTTTGAGCACCAGCATTGCGAGCTGTTGTTAAACAACCAGCACACCCTCCACCGATAAAAGCATCAACTTTCTGATTGTAAATCATATCCATTTGTAAACGAATAGTCTTCTTCCAATCACATTCTGTATTTCCCCAAACTAATTCTAATTTATGATTTGGCAGTAATTTTTTATTATTATTTACATCGTCTAATGCAAGATACATAGCAGATGCATAGTATTCTCCACTGTAGTAAGAAGTTAAACGTGAATCACCTAAAGTATATGGAATAAGAACACCAAGGAGTATTTCCTTCTTCGATTTCTGAGGATGTGGAAAATGATGACATTCCATCTGAGTCATTTCATCTTTCGTATTTGTACAATCGCATTCAGTTGAATAAGATTCGTTAATTTTGTTATTACAATTACACACATAGTTAACTAAAGTAGGAATTTTCTCCACTTCATCACATTTACAAACAAAATTTGTGAGTTCTTTACCAGGATTTTTACATTCACAGTAACGATTCGTTTTATTTAGTTTATGAAGTTTTGTGATGTTGCCATAGAAGTATTTTTTGATACATGTTGCATTTGAATAATGTTCTGGTTGACTTACGTCGTCATCTTCAGCATGATGAACGAAATGTGTGAATGTCGGTATAACCATTAAAAATAAAAATATAACCATTACTCTATTTTGCATATAAAGCAAGTTATAACATAAGTATTTAATCATCTTTTATATGACAACTCTTGACAATTTTATGGATTACTCCCTTGACAATACATGTACTTGGTATCAATAAAATTCTATACATTAATTTAACCTATGATTTAATAATTAAAAGAGCATATATATCACAACAATAATTACGTAAAGAATGAATTAGAACTTTCATCATGTTTATGTAGGTACCAAATAAATAAAACTTCTTCTTGAGCTATAAAACTGTTGTGAACAAAACTGTTGTGTTGTACAAGCCTTATGGAAACTTAATTCTTTATTTTAAAAACCTTTTATGAATAAATCATGAGACAACCACGAAAATGAACACCACTGAAGTATTGAAGGATAGAAATCATTAATATCTAACAAACAAAATAAAAGTACATTAAATGACACCACATTGTCACTGACCGTACACTTCATTTCATTCAAATAAACTGCACAGACCACGACATGAATGATAAATATTCGTTTATGTTTTTGTTGGAAATGAAAGTACATTACGTGACGGTATTAAACTTCTTTCTTCACACAAGGAACCGAATATGAACCGAACATAAGAAAAATTGACAACAAATATAACCTTTATGCGGCAAAATCTAGCAAACTGACAAACTGATTTCGATCTCCTCCTTATTTTTCTTTGCGATTCTACAAAATATAAACAAACTCACGTGAGACTGGCACTAGTACATTCGAATTTCTAAGATGGCACCTCGAGAAGTGAGGTTGACGATATGCCATGTGGGTTGCTTAGACGGTTTTCTGTTTTTCTGTTTTTCTGGTTTTCAAAGCATTTGAGGCCTAGCATTTGTCTCTGCTACCTGCTACGCAATAAGGAGTGGATACCATTAACTTTTTTCGAGCTGTCCCCGATCGGTAAATTTTGCAGATGGAAATTCACTAATTGCGTCTGTATTTGACAAAACAAAACAATGGGGAGTCCTCCCGCCGCTCTCTAGAATCAGTATGGTGGTAAGCTATTCAAACCATTTGGAAAGACAATCTCCCAGCGCTATACAACCTACAACTACCTGCAAAGTTATAGGATCGGCACTACACAACTAGCTAGCACAATAATCTACAATGACCTGCACGCACAAAATATAATGATTGTATTTTTGCCCACACTACTAGGGTGGAGTGGTTTTATAATACAGAGTGTCTAAAGAACTGGGAAAAAGTCTCTTATTTACTGACAGGTAAGGGTTAGGTCAAGCAGTCATCAAGACAATTGTTGGAGTTTTAATCAGTAAATAAAGAGATTTATTCCCCGGTTCTTCAGACACGGCGTTTTATAATAAATAAATAAAAATAAAATGTCTACTTTTCCCCTTGAAATTTTACAAGGGTGCCAACGCCATGGATTGACCGGGAAATTTAACACATCTTTCCAAGATTTTCTGCAACTTTTTCGAATTAAATTTACAATTTCGGCTTGTGGTGAGTTCTGTGAAACATGATGTATCGTCCGCCAAGTCGTATCCCAGGTTATATTTGGGACACTTGGATGTCTAATTTTTGATTATCAACTAAAAAATATCAGTGTAAAGGAGCCAATATCCTGGAAATTTTAGTTTCTTCGATCCCATCATCTTTCGTCGCTGCGGTATTTTGATGTTTACATTGCATTTTCACATTGATGGTTGTGTTAATACACATGATCTGATGTCAGTCAGCGATACGTAAAGTCCGTGAACGAAGTCGTCTTAGGTTCATTCAAATTTTCGGGTCGTTGGCACCCTCGTGAAATGTTCTGCCACAACAAAACTTATAAGGTTATATGATGTGGCAGAGCCAGGGTTAACGTCAATTTGATTTTTGCATGGCTAGAGCTGTACTTGCTGCAAATGCACATTGTATCTTCTATTCGTTCCCCTGTCCCAGATGCCCATGGTCAAGATGATCAATACCCTAGAGTTTGTTAACTGGTTAATATTTATTTAGGTATCTAGTAAAAAATGTCGTTAGCAGATCAATTGAGAAAGCTTCGGATTCCTGGACAAGCATCAATACAGCAATTCTCATCTAGAAGAGTTTCACTTTTATTTGATTTACAAACGGCTGCATCATTAGATAATGAAGCCATACTCGATATTGGGATTGATGGATTTACAGAACTTGTCTCTATTGACCCGATATTTGAAAGATACAGGGATGTGTTTTTCAGTAAAAATGCGCTAAAACTCCAACGTAATTTATTGGACCAGTCTGCTAATCAAAAGCTCAAGAAAAACATTGAGGAGTATCTCGTCTTTCTTACACCTTATGTGTTACTTAAACCTGCACAAAAAACATTAGAGTGGTTTGTTAGAAGATTCCAAATACACATACATGATAAGGATGCTCTAATGGCGTGTATTTTACCTTATCACGAATCAAAGTTGTTTGGACGTATTGTGCAACTGTTTGGAAAACATGAATCGGACGACTCATGGGAATGGTTGCTTCCTTGTCAAAAAGATGGGTCAGGTTTCAGTAGTCAGACTTTGATCAGTCATTGTCTCAAGGATCGAAATTTAATTTCTTTTATTTGTAAAATGGCTGATACAGCATTATCTTCGGTCACCATGAATCCAAAGTCTGGATTACAATTGATCTTTTCATTTCATGCTCGAACAATGGCTGCTATCATTGAATCATCAGAAGCAGTAAAAGAAGATTTGTTATCATTTTTGTTTCCATTTATTCATTCTGGTTTGAAGTCACAATGGAAAGATTATGTTTGTTCCTCATACATGATTATCGCATTGATAAGTGCAAAAGTTACATTGCAAAAAGATGTGCAAAAAGCTCTTCTTGCAGCAGTTATTAAGGTATGAGAACTTTTTACTCATATCAGTCAGTGCTCGAAATAAGAGCAAGTAAATCACTGTCAAGGAGTGAATTTTTAGCATAGGTATAGAATCTCTCCTCCACAGTGATTGTGTACTCTTATTTTGACCACTGGATCATAAGCATTACCAGTGATCTCTCTTTAATATCTAATGTCTAATTTATGCTGACAAAGCAATATTTTTTTTGCATTGTTGATTGAATTCCTGTTTTGAATTTCTCAATGTCCTCTTCTTACATTGTTTTTATAAGCCTATCAATTTGCTTAGCTAGTTACAGTTATCAGGCACGCAGCGCTTTAAATGACTATGTTACCACTGACGGTCAGGATAAACGACAACGTGAGTATTTGCCCGGTCAGAACGAGTTTTTTGACAGACAGTTTTTTGAGATAATTTTAGGATATGGACCCTCGAGATTAAGAATTGAGACGTGCACTTCTTCAATATTTACAAAGACTAGCGTCACACATTGTCATTACCTATACGTAAAGCTTTGACTCACCAATTTCTAACTGTTACTCTTTCAATTGTTTTGCCTTTCGACGGACATTCCTATTTTCTTAGGTGGCGTTTACATGTAGTGAGATCGTGGTGAAACCCTCCGTAGTGAGATCTCACTACGGGGTAGAAGGCCGCGGTAAAATCCAACCCGTAGTAAAACTCATGTAAACGATTACAAATAAAAGATTGAAAGCAGGGCAAATTTCACTACAGTCTTTGTGTAAACGCCACCTATAAAATAAAAAAATACTAACCGACTAACACTATTTCAGAGTTTAGAGTTAAGTTACAGCAAACAAGAATTTTTTTATGGATGGCCTGGGAGCATAGAAACACGAAAATATTAAATGAACAAATACAATGTATATAATATCTACTTTGTTCTTAGCCCACCAAGTTTGGATGGACTATTGTTATCACTTTGTAGCAGCAAATTTTATTTTGATTTTGTCAATTATAAGTATCGGCAAGAAAGGGATCACTTTGGTAAATAGGCCAAATAACAATCAAAATATTAAAAGGGTGTGGTATACCTTTCAAAGAGTATTTTTCCCTTCAGCTCCAAAATAGCCTGGTCTAAGGTCACATTTACAAAAGGGAATAAAGCCATTTTTGCCCAAGACCTAGAATTTCTGATGGTAAGAACCTAACTATGGGAAAATTTTAATATAAACAAGGCTTCTCAGGGTTCGAATTGTCGTAAAGAATTCACTTCGCAATAATTTTAGTGATTTGCTTAGGTTAGTATCTCCGTGAGGTGCCCCCATGGTGGGCACCGAAGGGAAAAATTTTGAACTGGGGGCCTCTAGATCGCCGGAAAATGCCTTTCCAGTTGGTTAGAAAACACAACTAACGCAAGAATTCCTTTCTTTTTATTGCATGATGTCCTGTTTTTTTCTTTTTTTGGTCTTCGTTGCTCACAAATGCATCATTTTGATTTACGAAGATTCAACTCCAAAACACGTGAACGACAGCATCCATTTTGTTTTAACAATTGTTTTGTTTTTTAGAAAATCGAAACTGCGCATG
>JAULBZ010000424.1:0-31601 GCA_032360805.1 Neoturris breviconis
TGGAGTCAAATCTTCAGAATATGTTAGTAACAATATGAACTTTCATCTAGACTACAGAAGGGAAAATTTGAAAAAAAACATCTCAGAGTGATTTTGTACCTTTAAGATATGAAGCATGAAGATACACCACTATAGTTATGCATCACTAGGTTTTGATGATCGATTCGAAAGTTATGGAGCTTTATATTTTCTCAGGCATATTTTAAATGTTAATAAATCTGAAATAGTAAGTGCTAACGTGACCAAATCATGCACAAGAATTCAGCATAATAGCTAGCAGCTAAATGGAAAGTTTAGTACAACTTCAACTAATATTTCACGAGATAAAGGAATTACAATTCTTTGGGATTCGTGGTTTGGGCTTCACATAGCTTTGTCATATTATTACGAATTTTTTTTCCCCATTACAATTCGTTATTTTTAAAATAAAGAAATGAAACTAGCTAAATTTGTAAAGTAGGTTTTTGTTACATGTTAGAAAGTACTGTACCTTGTACGAGCATTTGTCCCATATAATCAGCAGCTGGGTCATCTTCAGAAAATTTAAACGGTGTCGAATCATGAGTTATTCCATGTAAAGCTGCAGATTTACCAGCCATGGATTCTATCATCATTCCTACAGAATGAATATTTGAAGCTCAGAGTTGCAGATCTTTTAGGCGTATCCTTACTAAGAGAATTCGGTCGCGTGAATTCTCTAAATGAAGCAATTACATTGGTTTAAAATTGACTGTCAGGTGACGTGCGAACGAATCCGCCTAGTTGAGATCCACCTTCAGACTACATAATTGCGTATCTGGGTACTAAAATCCCAAGTACAAAGGACACTTGACCAAGATGGCCACACTATTTTTGAAAACATAATAGAGACTGAAGGAAAATATCACAAAATTGAATCATTTCTCTTTGAATGATTCTCAGTTTAAAACACACTCTATAATAAGAACTAAGGAGAACAATTCAAGACCCGCAATCTGGAATTTATAAAAGCGCATTTCATGAACCAAAAAAGACTAGAACAAAAGTCCAGAATCTATCAGTGGTCACACTGTTGACACGAAATATAATCTGCCATTAAAGAAAAGGGTTAAAAACAATGATACTGACAGCATTTTGAGACTTTCAGATATCCACTTACCAATGGTCATACGAGATGGGAAACCATGAGGGTTGAAAAGGATATCTGGAGCCATACCAGATTCCGTGAATGGCATATCTTCAGTTGGCCATTTTTGACTAAAGCATAAAAAAATCTCATGAAAAGTTGCAATAACAACAGGTCCAAGTAGAAAACATTAATGCACACATTTATTTGTAGAGAGTAAGTACGATTATGAGGAGTTGCAATAACACATGTAGAGAGTAAATGCAAAGGTTTTGGGCATTAGCATAGCATTTCATCTGCAAATGGATCGGAATGTGTTTTTTTTATAGTAAGAGGTTGGTTCCAGAAGATATAGAAGTATAATTCACCTTAATATTCCCTTTTGTCCATGTCTGCTCGCAAATTTATCTCCAATTATAGGGTTTCTCTAAATCAAATTACAGCACAATATTTTTACCTATCCTATATAGAAAGATAGGTGGCAGACATGCCACTCACCATTATATGATCGGCTTGAAAACACATAACAGCTAAACAATGATATGTTGGTGCTTCAGTGTAGTCTCAGGCAGAAAAAGTAGACCTAAATTCCACTCAGAGTCATGAATTCAGGCCCAAGACGGAAGAGTGGTATGTCTGAGGTGGCAACGGCAGCTTATGCGAATGTGTATTTTCGACCAGGACTGATAAATACACATTAAGAATCATTAAATTGTGTATTAGGGAAGATGGCATCATATTATTCATTACTGGTTAGCCAGTGAAACAACGTTGACTTAGATCAAAGTTATATCTAGTTTAAAATGCAATATAAATTTTTTCTCTGAGAGCAAAGGCAACCTAGTTGAAATGTTTTCCGTGTCTAAAACACTACTGCAAAACTCCATAAGTCCTGAGCTTATACACTTGCGAATACATTCTTCATCCAAGGGAAGCATTTGTATTTGTAGACAATTGAACTTAACCACAGACAAATAATTTCCAGACTAGGTTTTTCCAGCTTTTTTTTGCCTAAAAAGTATATAGCCTTGAGTATAAACATCCCTATGTATTTCTGCCTTAATTTTTGGTAATACTTGCGTATCTCCCTATGATAATTAAAATTGGGTAGAACAAAATCGAATCTAGTGTTCAACCAAACTGCTATTATGACTAGTTTGATAAACGAATTAACAGAAGTTATTCGTGAACTTTAAAGCTCTAATGGTTTGAACAAAATGTAATACTTTTCCAGCCTACACAGAAAAAAAAAAAATTCTCTCCAGTTTTTACACCCGATTTTCCAAAAAAGGTCTATTTTTAGCATCTATATCCACTCTGTATGTTTTTCTTATTTCGACCACTACCCTGAAATTTGGTCCAAGTCTTAAAATTACTGCAGGACATCACCTGTGGAGGAGTGTTATAGTTTTCAGCTTTAGAGCTGGTTTGTTGCTCGGATGTTTTTCAAGTGGATTCATTTATATATTTTGGTTACCGTATTTCCTCAATTAAGCGCCCTCCCCCCCCCAATTAGAATTATATTAAATAAGCACCCCCTCTTCTTTTTCTTTAAAAAAATTATTAATAAAAACAAACTTTCTTTTCTGTTTTAAAGTCTAATACATGTATATTTATGTGGGTGTATAGCCCAGATGCTTTTTTAGTTCTTGGAAAACAGTTTCTGCAGTTTTTAGGTTCATTGATCTCGCTCTATATGAAATTTGTATGACAACTGGTAATAATTAACAACACATCTGTATTACGTTTATTTAGTTATGTTTTTCTTTTTTAATTTCCCAAAAGTTTAATAAATAAATAAATAGGCGTTTCATAAATAAATAATCGAGGAAATACGGTAGTCTAGTGAGCATGTCAGATAAAAATCGTTACGAAAGCCAAAACAAGACATTCCATTGGTAGAAATCGATGTGACACATGGTGTTATGTCGATTTCTACCAATGGAACGTCTTCTTTTGGCTTTCAGAGCGAATTTTTTGCCTTCTGGAAATCAACGTTAACATATAAATTTGGTTTTCTCAAAAAAATGTAAACAAACTTTTCTTGTAACCAAACAAGGGTGAAAGCTCCTTTAAATTTGAACAACCCTGTTGACTTACTTGTATTCTAAGTTTAATAGATACTTTAATCATTTCACTTTCCCCTTTATCACCACCAAGAATCTTAACCTGAAAAATAAACGTTCAGAATCTGTATTACGCCTGAAAACACCTGTGTGACATTAACTGTGCAGAAGTGTACTTTGATTAAAGCTTTCAGTCAAAAAGCTTTATTAAAAAACACTCCTCCACAGGCGATGCCAGATACTTGTTTTTAGCCTTGCTATGCATTGCTTTACCTAAATTGTAATCATACAGAGTTTGTATGTCGATAGCAAGACTTATATGTAACAAACTGTATTGTATAAGTCTTTTCTCAACAAGAAATTGACGCGATAAAAGACCATATGAAAATATTCTGCGGAAATTATTCCAGTGATCAAGATTTTTTACAAACACAGAAATGTATTTCTGTGATTATTTTTTTAAGCTGTAGCTTCATTTATCCTAATTTACTGGACGTAAGATATTGTGAAGCAAATGGTCTGTATCCACAGGCAAACAATTTTTCTGAACACAAACTTTAACACAAGACTGTGTCAAATACGGTACCGGATACCTCCATACCTGGACGGTGTATTGCCTAATAGCAGTACGGAGGTATCAGGAATCAAAGTTGGTAGTATTTCACATCATTCCGTGTGCCGGTAATTTCTACCAAAGGAAATTTCTTCTTTTGGCTTCCACATGGAATTTTCCGCATATAGCAAGGTTAACACGCTACGATTAAACGGGCTGATTAATTAATCATAGCCGATTTTTCAAGATGATAGACAAAATCGCTTCAATTAATCGTAGCATGGAAACCTAGCTTAATAGAAATCGATCTTAAAATTAACTTACATCGTCGATATAAGCCGGTTCCATGAGTTTAAACTTGACTACCGTATACATGCCATTTATTAAGTGATGATGACTAAACAATACGAAAAGTTTTAATTACTACCAGTGGTCGAGCGTAAAGCTACGTTCAAAATCCTTCCTCCACAGCAATTATTTACGGTTATTTCGACCACTGACTACATACAGTACTTGGAATTGGAGCAGATAAGCACTGTCTAGTATCAGGGGGGATTGGGATGAGAATTCCGGACTTTTATTCATCTTAGACATAAAATCTTCTCGTGGAGACTTCTCTGCTTCTTCCATTTAAAGTCACAAGCTAGCTATACTTCCCAAGACAGGGGGCAGAAGGGGAGCGAGGCAGCTAAGTACTTCTTGCAAAACAGAAAAACACATCTTGACTCTCTGCTTCCTGCAAGCCAATTTTTTACATGCCATCACAAATTGGTAAATATCTCAAAATGTAAAAAATATTTTTAAATAAGATAAATAAGATAAAAAGCAAATTAATGGTCAATAAATATCTCAAATGAAATATAATATGCTGGGTGGGATTCAGAGCGTCCAGAATATCTTTTAAATGATATAATATGCTGGGTGGGATTCAGAGTGTACGAAATATAGGTCTCCCCCACCCAAAAAAAAAGAAAAGTTAAGATGACGAGGGTGCCATTTTGCTTTTTTCTGCAAGACAACATATTAAAAATAGTTATAGGAAATTATGAACATCCATTCGAGATTCACAGGTGCTTATTTTTTTTAAAAAAAAATGAAAAAAATATCAACTAACCAACCAATCCATGAAAGGTTAATAAGGTAACTGTCCCTGGAAAACCGAAATGCTCCATTTAGAATTCAAAGTGACCAAACACAAAGCCTTAGACCCTCCCCCTGTTCAACATTTTTTAGAGACTTTCCAAAGAAATCATTAAAAAATTGGTACTCGTTTCTATTAAGTGGCAAAGAAAACACGCTAGAACTCTTCTAGAACCTTTCTACAAGACATAAATAACATTTGGAAGGAGGAAATAACATTTTGTCCCTTCTTTCGATCTATTTCAGCAAGTGATACAAGTAAACACATTTCGTTTTGTATTCGATATCAAGAAAACATTTTCCGCAGCCGGACTCGAGATTAGACCAACATTTCAGCAGATAGCCTTAAAATTAGGCGAACGTTTCCGGAATCATTATTTAGATGAATATTTTTTTCCCGGCCAGCCTCTAAGTTAGGCGAACATTCCACCAGCCAGATTCGAAATTAGGCATACACGGCCGACCTCGAAATTAGACAAACATTTTCAACCTATAACATTAAAATAACTGATCAGGTTGCTAAATTTAAGGATCAGTTTCAAAACGAGGTTGCAAAATATGAATGGATTGTGTTTGTGCCTGGCTTCGAAATTAGGTGGACATTCCGCCGACCGGCCTCAAAATTAGGCAGATTTTTCCAGATGAATAAAAGTTCGGAATTCTGACCGGGATCCCCCTGACAATTGAAAAGGATGTTTTGCTATTTCAAATTTTGACTTCAGCTACAAACTGAGTAATCTAGCCTAGATATCAAAATGTTTTATTCGTTCGTTCTACTTTACTTCTCTACTAAAATTAAGAGCAGTGAACAAAAGGAACCGATTCCTGGCTATGATCAATCTGATCTGATCAATATATCTATTGCAAGAATGATAACAAATAGTGCTTGGATCATACCTGTAGTATGGTTCATTCTGCTGCATGTACCGACCAATATTAGGTAAACCATCCTTATCTATCAATCCTTTTTTAAAAGCAGGAGATTCTAAATCAGCACCTACATAACCAACATAGAATATATATAAGTGCTCGAAATGCAGCATGAAGGTATGTTAAAATCACTCTCCATAATGAATAATTGTTATTATCTCCAATACTGAATACAATACTTATGTGCCATAATCAAGCATCAAGATAACGCTCGGACATCACCTTAAAGTAGTGTTTTTTGAGTACAGTTTTCAGCTTAACAGCTGAAAACTGCACTCAAAAAACACTCCTCCACAGGTGATGCCCGACCGTTATCTTAAGGCTCGCATAATAGAGAATGAATAACTTTGAAAGGGGGATCATTGAAAAGACATCCGATCATGCTTATGCTAACTGAGAAACAGACATAAAACTTGGTCTAAGTCAAGGAATGGGGTGTTAATGTGAAGGGAGGACTAAAAAGGCTACCCCTGCCGACACACAATATCTAAGCAACGCAAAAATTATCTCGTATGTGATTGGTTCATTCATACCAAAGACACCAATCAATTATGAGTTTGCTAACTAACAGCCTTCATCAATTTGACCCCTAAACGTTTCTGGATTGCATAAAACTATAACTAACCAAATCGTAATGAGCAAAAACCTTTATCATCACTGACAGAAGCCAAATCAATAACCTAAAAATAGAAAAAAAAAAGAGTACTTTAAACACTTTTTTAGGCTGTGATGCTATTGAAGAAATCTGGGTTCAACTCCAAGTTAATAATTGTAGAGAAGAGTACCGACTCAACAGTCTTGCAATTAATTGGTTTCTTCCTATCGAAGAAACCAAAGTTCGTTGGCTTTAACAATATTCATTTATCATATTGGCACTCTTCATTGAATATTAATTTTGTTTGGAGACCATCTCAAAAAAATAAGTTACAGGGAAGAGTAGCGAGTCAATAATCTTGCAATGGATTGGTTTCTTCGTGCCAAAGAGAAACCAATCAATTACAAGCTCATTGACTACACACCCTTCTGTGTAGGGTTATTTTTGTTGAATTTGTTGAATTTTAGTTTCTTTGAACCAAACAAAGAACATGTTTTTGTAACAAAATTTTAAGATGATCGCTTAGATCAATTTACAATTCAAACAAGCATGTGAAGAAACTAACTATTGGTCATGAAGAAATTACGAAGAAACTTAGCAAATGGAAATTATCATAAAATCACTGTAAATGAAGAGAAATTCTTAAGATTTTACCTCTGTTTTGTATATTTGGCCATGAGCAAAACCACGTTCTAATGAGCCTTTGTTTATAATCATGGCATCTTCCATATCATATCCCTAAAATACATACAATATTTTAAAGTTTAAATCTTAAAGAAAGGTATATTCTCTTGTCAACAGAGGTTGGTCATAAACGCAGAAACACAATTTATAATCAAGACATAAACACCCTTTGTACATGTGGTGATCAATCTAGGATAAAGTAGTCACATAGTAAAATAAAATAGCTTTTCTGCTAAAAATGACATTTGAGTCTTTTCAAAAAGTTGTGGTAAGAAAGTGGAAATATATATGATAAACAGTCACATATAATATAGATAACAGTATTAAGCTAGCAAAACAAAAGCAGCCTTCATTGAGTTTCCTGCTTCTTGCAAATTTAATTCCAGCAAAAATTACAAAAAGTTGTTATATCACAATTAAAAACCAACTTTAATGCCATTGCAATTTTCTTCCTCATTCAAGAGCAAGATACAGTTAAGGACTATCTCCAAAATTTATTTGAAAAAAGCTATTTTAGCAGCTTTAAAATTGCCAAAATCAATAAATTTGAGAAAAATAATCTATGATGAAGAGTGAAAAGTCAACAAGCTTGCAATTGAACCAATCAAATGCAAGAACATTGATTCAGCACTCTTCCCTACAAAACATTTAACAATTTACAGAGTACACTGAAGAGTACCGAGTCCAGGCCTCTGAATTCACATCAGACCCTGTGGAGAAGCATCTAGACTGCAAATTAACTTACAAAGATGCTCCTCCACAGGAGGGGAATGCTGTTGTGAATTCAGAGGCCTGTGAGTCAATGCTCTTTCTTTTGTACGCTCGTTTGATACTTTTTTGTGCAGTATCGTTTTGTTTCTTATATTTTAGTGCATATTTTTGAGTTGATCCCCTACAGAAATATATGCAGTAAAAATATCTTACTGTATATGATATAACAGCCACAATTGCATTAGTGCCCAGTGGAAAATTATCGATAGCATATTGACTGTATGTTTCATTACGTACTAGTGGTGCTTGAGGTGTCTATAAAAACAGAAATATAGTAATAAAGCGCACTAATTCATTGATGTGAATAGATCCTATGAAGAAGTCCTTCACATGCAATGGTCAAAATAAGAGCAGACAATCACTGTATAGCCTGAATCTATGCTCAAAGATCCCTCCTACACAGTGATTATTTATTCTTATTTTAACCACTGACATGACTCTATTTTGAGCATTGGCTACTTTCCTATGATGATATGAATATTATCTCTGACTAGTTCAACTTGTGACACCTTATAAAATGACAATTACCTGTATCCTGTACATTTTATTATCTGATCGATGTTTCAGTGCTTGACAAGGAGTACCCATGGTTTGTTTACCCATCTAAAATGGAAAAATACAAGTATACATGAGGAGTACACATCAAAGTATTAAGAGGTTAAAGTGACACTGTAGATAATAACTGGTGGAAAAGGGGAAGTACGTTGTTATGCATTTTCAGTCAAATGAAAATGTGCTGAAAAAAGCTTCCTCCACAGTTTTGATCAACAGGGGTTAAAATAACCTCTGATCATCACTGTGGAGGAGAGATATTTCAGAATATTTTCAGCAAATTGACTGAAAATATTGAATGGTGTACTGATTTAAACAATGTACTGAAATATTAAAGTTATACTGCAAGGAATGTACATTTTTTATTTTACTATTATTACAAAAAATATATTTAATCAAGGTGGGAAGTTACAGTCTGCTTTGAATAGATGCATCATTTCTCCCATTCAAACAGCTATTATTTAGGACAAGTGTGCTAAGCGTGTTTCTTTATATCAGGCCTGGCTTTAAGCAAAATGGTTCGAGAGCGATGGATAAGCACGCTAATAAATCTTTGTGAGCTTTTCGCTCACCACAAATCGCTAACGTCAGTATATTGGCGTGAGAGATGCACAATTTCTTATTTTCTCACAAAAAACTAATCAAGTAATCATGTAGTTATGCTTGAAGTTTATTTCTTTTTTCCGAAGATTATAACTAATATATCTGTGTAACGTTGCCTAAACGGTCTGCTCAAACAGCCACCATCTCAAAATAAATGTAACATGTCAAAGAAAAACATGCTCTCAGAACAGATGTTCACTTCACTGTGTTTTAATTTTCTTTTATACCGAGGCGCCATTATTGTACTTTCTATGTAAACAAACTTTATTAAATATATTTAAAACTTATAAAAGAATAACTATTTATTTATAACTTTCTTAGAAATGCTATTCTTAGAAGAAGAATATTATCATAACTATTATCTCATCACAATATCTTATTGTGGACTTACTTACCAGGATTTCTACTAGTTAATTGCTTTTATTTACACTCAATTGTTTGACCATTTAAGCTTCGTTTAACAACGAAATAGTTTTAAGATGGACCCCCGAGATGAATTGAGACATGTACTCCAAGAATTTGAATGGATTTTTGTTGTTATTTACACTAACGCATTAAAAATATGCTGCCATCTTGCACAGCAGAAGACGAGATAAGACGTGATTGCTTAAAGCAAACTAACCAACCTCGTATACTGCAAGTTTAAAGTAGTACAGATAAGATGCAATTATGAAAATACAAAACCTAAATACTTTCTTTCCAATTATATTTCCCTTTCCCTATGGCAAAAATGTAGCCAACTTGATCTTGTTTCCCTTTGCAGCCATGTTTCGTTTACACGCAAGAAAAGGAAGAAGAACCAAGGTCCAACTTCAGTCCTAGACCTCCTTGTAGAGAGAAAATTATCAACTTTGCTCATGTTCTGCAACTTATGCACATCAATTGTAAGCAAAAAAAACATGGCACATGTGTTGTGATGTAGCTAGCCAGCAAACTTTTCTTTTTGACAGTTTGATGTGGAATTTGAAGGGTTAAACATTAAAATAAATCTTTATATTTTACGCAAGCGATGATCAGTGCACTAAAGCAATTTACGCGAGCTGTGCACAAGCGATTGCTCGCAACTTAGAGCCAGGCCTGATACGTCAACTATTTTAACATATTATATCCGATAGATGCAAATATTCACTGTGGAAACATTTCATATGATCATACTACAAATCCGAAAGCTATAATAGAAAATTACTCCGCCACGGTAATATGTTCTGGTTTGAAGATTTCAACAACTTAAATTAAATAGGCAGTTACCTGACATTGATACATGTTACGCGGACTTTGATTGAAATCCGAATATGGAGTTAAAGTACCAAGAGCACTTAACATTGCTAATGCATTTGGGTCTACGTGTGTTGTTACCTATGAAAAAAACATGAGGTAAATGAATGACTTCAAATAATTTGACTTCACACTATGATAAAGACTTGATTTCAATGTGAGCTTACCAATACCTAAAACCGGAGATTATTGAAATACTAATAGGATCCACTACCCAGTGGGCAAAAACCTGTTCAAAGTCAGCAGCAAAGATGCTAGAACAACGTCGAAGACTATCAAGTAAACTAGCAAATTTTAAACAACAATGGAAGTGTTAATTAAAAAGGTTTGAAGCTCTCATCAACATTCATTCATTGATTCAACATCAACGTCAACTAAATTAATGACATTAATTTGTGTGGATCAAAAGTATTTGTATTTTGCAGACATTAATTTTTGCGATTGATCATAGTAGACTATTTGCGGACACTTAATTTCGAGGATTTGGCTAAAAACGCAAAATCTGCAGAAATTAACGCTGTTATATTATTGCATTAAAAATTGTTGTAAAACATGTTGTCGAGCTATTGCAAACTGTTCAAACACATTGACAATATGTTTGATGCAAAGCCATCAAATATGTTCGGAACGTTTGCATCCTCCTGTATAAAACATTTCAATAATTTTTAGGTGGATTTCAATGAAACACAAATTTATGTATTTGTTTGTATAGAATTACACCAAGGAGTCATATCAAACTGATTTCAAGCTCATTGATATAACACATTTTACTGTCTTAGCCAAATCTAGCTGAAAACATTGAACACAGTTATGATATATTACCCCTTTAATAACTTCTTCCGGACAAACAGCAATATCCATGTAAACCTAATAAGAAAAAGGATTACTGAATCTGATATTTTGTTGGAGTCCATCAAAATGCAGAGCTGAATATAGTAAAGTTGAAAACATGTTGAAACTGTAAATGAGTGCATGTAAGGTATTTTCCAAATCTGGCTGGTACTCCAACAGTTGTGATTGAAAGTCAACAGATACAACAAAATCTCAAAAATGATATTACAAGTTTGCTGCCTTCTTCACTCCAAAAGCTAGGGTAAAAATAAGTGACAGCCATCACAGTGGAGGAGATTTTTCGGAATATTTTCAACCAAAAAGGCTGAAAATATTCTGAAGAATCTCTCCACAGTGATGCAGGCAGTTATTTTATCCCCTGCAGAAGATAACGCAAACCGTTTGATAAAATACACTTACTTGCTCAAAACTGCCAACATACTCTATTGAGTTTGTAGAAAGATTCTTAACAGGTCTTATCATCCTTGCAACATCAGTAAATAAAAAGATTCCAGGATATTGACTTGCAACTTTGGTTCTTGGAACAAATGCAATCTCCATGGATTTTGGCACCTGAAAAAAATGTCAGTTACTATATCAGATACAAATACATCTTTTTGCAACACAGAATAAATATATAAATACTTCGACGACAGTAAAAATGGGAGGTATTATAATGTAACGATATATATAACCTGGTTCTCTAAACACTGAGATTTATTATCTCAAGAGAAAAGAAAAGAAGCATCGGGTGGGAACAAACTTGTTTAAAGTCTGCAGTAAAGACACTAGAACAATGTTTTCAATGTTATTTTAGTGTCCTTACAGCAGACTTTGAACATGTTTTTGTCCTCTGGGATTGAATTCAAATATTACATTTTCCTTGCCCAAAACTTTTAGTAGTCTTAGTTTTTTTGTCAATTCTTGTGCCAGATGAGATGGTACTCTTCCAACAACTTGTCCATCCAGCAAAATAGTATACCAGTCACTTTGGTCAACTTGACGTGATATGTCTGCTGGTTGCATACCAAGCATAGCCAGTAATTTTGCAAGATGACTGGTAACAGGTGCTTGATTTACAACCTAGAAATGATTAATGGAATGGAACTGTGAGTTCTCAAAATTCTTCAACAGTCTTCTCAAAATTAGAATAATCACTGTGCGGATTAAATTTTGAACATAGCTTCAGGTTATATAGTCTGAAGTCATGCTAAAATACCACTCCTTCCATGGTGATTCTTTATTATTTATGGATTTAAGGGCATGGGTTTATTCACAGAAAAATCTCTCTTCTTACTCTTATGTAGGTGTTTTATTTATTGTCCATATTTATATCAGCCAACCTGTATCAGCCCTTTTATTATTTTAAGACATGATGATTCTAGTAGTTTAAAAACTTTAAAATTATACCAATTGAACCCTATAGGACTAACTTTACATTGATTTTTATTCACTTACTAGCAGAGGAATATTAGACAAATATTGAAACCTTCTATCAACCTAATAGTAGATCCTATTATGTAGGTCAGATAAATCACTCGTTCACAGCTATTCTCATAAATCATTCCTCCAAAATCATTATTGGCTCTTATTACAACTACACTCGAAATTCGCTATGAAAATCCACCTGTGGAGGAATGCATTTGAACATAATATCCAGCTGCCATGACTGAAAAAATTTTTCAACTGCACTCCTCCACAGGTGACTCCCGTAGTGAATTTCGAGGACTGCTGTAGGTTGCCTACCTTGCACGGAGCAGCTAAATGATTTAACAGACCACATGGTGCACCATCAGGAGTATGAACAGGACATAAGAATCCCCATGCTTCAGGTAGCAACTTTCGAACCGCAGTGGTTCTCATTTGTGAAAAAAATGCTCCTCTATGCACACATCGAAAATGAGATAAATATCGCATGAAATTCAATTTATCAGCTATAACAGCAAACCCAGATGTCTAAAAATGGTAAAGTAAGTGAAATAGATTAATTATCATGGTCTTTTTACTCTTATTTCAACTACTGCCCTGCTTTTTCTGTCTCATAATATAACCTTCTGAACTCGAAATGATGTTGCTAGATGATAAAATACAGAAGATGCAAACAAACTATACCCGAGCATTTGAATAAAACACCAACCTGCATCAAGCCTAAACCAGACTTTGATATGATATTACCAGTAGCCAAAAAGGCATCCATATGATTTCCAATATTAAAACCTTTCATTAAACTGTTTAGTACAAGAGATTGATTAAAGTCGAAATTCTTTGCTGTCTTTTTGTTCAATTCTTTCACAATGACAAGTTTCACTGAACTCAACCAAGATTCTAGCTTTTCCTAAAAAAATATTTTAGAGTTACAAATACATCCATCCAAGATAAAAACTGGGTGATGCGGTAGAATACTTTTCAATTACTCAATTTCAAAGTTTACTTTACGTTATACAATCCGATCCTAAATACAAATGTTGCAGTAGATGCTACTTAAGAATGTTGTATATTACAACTAAGTTTAACTATAAAATTGTCTTAAAGGGGAAGTAAACATGATTTGACAGGAGGAGCTTGAAGTGTGGATTTCAGAGTTTATTAAATTTCTGAAAAATCTCTTTCCATTCAAAAGATATTCAAGAATGGTAAATTATCATAATCATTAAAATAATTTGAAAAAAATATGTATTGGTAACAAAGTTGATGTGTCAGCAAAATGTAAGGGGGCTGAAACTAGTGTTGTAGCACCATTATAGAAAAAGTAGATATTAAAAGCTATAGGTCTGTATCATATGGACCATCTTACAAAGTCTCATAATGAGCTAACAATTGGTTCTTAAGTTAAACATTAAATAATGTTAGCATTATCATTTGTAAGCTACAGCTTGGATACCTTTTAAATGGAAAGAGCTTTTTTTAAAATTTAAAAAGCTCTGAAATCCATAGCTCAGAAATCCATACAACAAGCTCCTCCTTCTGTGATAATATTGAAAATATGTTTATTTGCCCTTTATAATTGTACTTCAGAAATAATAGCTGATAATCATTAATTTGATATTATAATGCATTGATTTGTTGAGACTCAAAATCCATTGCACCTGACAATTCTTACTTCCATAGTAATAAACAACTACATAACTTTTGAATGAATAGCTTATACGACTAGAAATTTTAGAACTTTTCCTATAATTTATCTAGGATCATTTTGATTTTTTTTTTTTTGGTAACTAGGGATCAAAAAATCTTTTTTCTTATTCTTGGTTTGACTTGATGACGTCATCATAATTAATGTCACAAAAAAAAATTGCCGCCAAAATGTTTATTATGAGTAAACTTAACATTCTGGAAAGTTTCAACACTTAGTATCGAGGAGCCCCAAAAAGCCCCAGTATTAATAGGGTTAAAGATAATCATTCGGCATTAGTAGTAGTTTACCACATTTCAGAAGTTTTATTTCACACATGTGCTTATTCGAATTTAAAATGTTATTTCAATGTTTTGAAACTCATAATCAACATTCCTTAACAGATTTGAGCAGATGTTTGAGATGTATATTTTACAGTCTGTTACGCCAAGAATTTAAAAACCTTTTTGAAACGGCTGCTGACTGTTTTTGACAAAGTTGGGCCTCCATGATGTGACTACAGTAGGCACGTTATCGCTACTTATGCTAAATGATTATCTCTTCACGCTCAACTTCGTACTAATTGCTTTTCTTTATTTCTGAATCTCACAACAAATTTGATATTTCTAGTAATTGATTCATACATTCTTAGTATGGATTCATGCTTGGCATGAGTTATCTACTGACCTTCAGAACAAGCAGATACACATGTCCACCAAGCAATATTTCTTGATTCATCGGGTTATCAGGGTTTTCTGGTGCACATTTATCATTAGCCAAAGAAAATAACTTCTGCATCATAAATCTATGCATAAAAAGAACAACTATATTTTACATAAATTGAAACATTTCGAATTCACAACACCATAAATGAAATAAATGCGGAAAATGAATAGACTAGATTACTTCTTGCAAAATCAACAATTTCTGTTGTTTTTAGCAGCCTAATATCCAGGCCCATAGTATAAATTTGAATTTTTGTGTCTTGCTAATTTAAAATAAATTTAAGGCCTCTTGTCTAAGTTGAAATTCAACTATTTGCATGGATTTCACTTTCTTTGCCTCAAATATTTATGAGACAGAATGTACAAGACACTAAATCTCAAGTCAGAAAGGAAACATGTGATATTCTTCTCACATAGATCGTCTTGTGAATTCCTGTGGCAATTTCAATAGCGCCTATTCACGTTGATAATAGGGCATTGTTTTTAAGTCTAAAATTTGCAGTGGGTTTATAGATTATTTTTAAAAGAGAGTATGTCATAAAGTTTGAGCTGAAAAAAAATGTTCTGATATTCTGTCAAATGGAGTAAAGTAATATTTTAAATTTATGATCAAGCTACAAATTTTTGTTATTTATAAAGAACTTTGACAATGTGATGAAGAGGAAAATGTGATGGAGAGGAAAGGATGTGGAATAGTTTTAGAATGAGAGAAAATTTATTAACAGACGGGTTGTAGGATAGGAGATAAGTAGATGTATTCATAGCATTACCGATGTCAACAATAATGTAGAAGATAGTCACAAGACTATGTACAGGGTAAGTGATCCTTTACCCTTCTTCAATCTTTACAAAGAATGGGCAATAAACAGCTAATTTCAAGGAAATGACACAAACTTTAGCTGCTATACTCATTTGAAAGCGGGAAGTAGAAAACAATTTGCTCAGAAAACATAGTCTGATAAAGTCAAACTGCATGAGGTTCCACAGTTATCTCTGTTTACATTATCTTTTCTAACTTTATATTTTATTGAAATATTATTTTTCGTTCTCTTTCTATATAAAAATCAGCAAGAAAAGGTAAAAAAAAGGGGATAAAAAGATCAGTTCGGTTCAGTAATGTGTAATATTATAAACAAACTCTCTACACATGTTTGAGACTATGATGATAGATATTATACTATACTTAAATACATTTGTTTTTTTAATACATTTTTTATTGTTGCTGTTGTTGTTCCTGGTTGGTTTTATACGTTTTATAATTCACATAATAAAAAAAATAAAAACATGTAATTATATCCATCATGACTACGAAAGTTAACTCTAATTTAAATTCGTCGATTCGACGATTATTGGCTAAAAAGTATCACGATATTTGAAATAACAATAGCGGCCAATTTGATTGGTTGAAAAAACAATCAAAAGACGGTTCATTATATTTTAATGTAACCCCATATGTTCGTTAATACACACTGTTTGTTAATGTCTGTTTGTTAATGTTAAATAAGTATCTGTAAAAAGTTTAAATAAGATTTCTGTTTAGATAAGATTTTTTTCTTTCCCATGTGTTTTTTCGCTTGACTTTTTGTCCTCCCGTTCTCTCTTCTCTAGGTTGCCTACCGAGAGTCTAAAGCTAGACTATAGAAATAAGAGCAAATAATTACTGTAGCGAAGTGATTTTTGAACTTAGCTTTGTTCAAGCTATGTTCTAAAATCTCTCTTTCAGTGATTGCTTGCTATTATTCTGAACACTCAGCAAGCCTGAATATAACATCACCTATGGAGGAGTGTTTTCAGTACAGTTTTCAGCTTCAAAGCTTAAAACTCTACTCAAAAAACACTCCTGCACAGGCATCGTCCAGCTGTTACAATCAGTCTAAATATAATATTTGACTTACACAAGTAAATTAAATTTGTCAACATTTTTATTCAGGTGCACTAAAATACAATTTGTGAACAAAAACTTTGCCACTTCTTCATCAGTAGTCCATTCTGGTAGGTTTATCTTGATTCGAAATCTTTCTCCTGGAAATACGGGCGCAAGTAATTAAAGTCACATAGAGAAATATAGTATCTGTAAAGAAGTATGCTATTTTCAAGATCTCTGAGGGTTTAAAGGCACATTTTCTATCACCATTACATATGATAATTTAGAATGATATCATCTGTAACTTTCTACAACTTAGATACCATAAATATCTGCCTTTGGGAGTGATAGCTCTGGCACCCATCTGCACACACTTTTTTTTGTACTTTCTTGAATTTTGGCTAAAGTTATAAACACTTTACAATTATGCATCAAATAGATGATTACAATGTCTAAATTAGCAGTACTTGCAATACAGTCTGACATATTGAACTGACTTGCAAGTATTTGTGGATACAATCCATTGCATCCTTCAATTCTTAATTACAGGCCTCTGAACTTAGATCGGCATTCCCCTGTGGAGACTAATTTGCAGTCTTTTGGCTGAAAATTAGTCTCCACAGGGGAATGCCAACCTGAATTCAGAGGCCTGTAATTACTAGGGTTTGAACTGCACACCACCACCAAACATGTAGCTTATACTAGCGAGCGTCATTTATAGTACTTGTGTCATTTATTTTCCTTCAAGGAATGGCCTGTGAATATGGAAATCTCTCTTTTTAAAAAAAATGCTACAATATTTTCATAAAAATTGAACAAAGCCTTCATTTGAAAAGTCTGAATAATAAACTTTAATATAGGCAGGATTTATTATTAATTATTTCAGTGTTCGAAATAAGAGCATATAATCACCATGGAGGAGTGATTTTCTGAAGCAATATATAAAAATCTCTCTGCCAGTCATTATCTGCTCTTATTTCGACCACTGCATTTCTAATATTTGGATGCATTTATAGAACAATTTTAAAACTACATAGAAAGTTCAACCCCTATACATAGTTTCTACTTTGTGGGAAAAGAAATTACATTTATAAGAGCCAGTAGCATCAAAAACAACAGCTAAATTTTACCAATAAAATTTTGCCCATACTTACCTATATACTTCAATACAGCATTCTGGTTGAGTAAACCTTCCTTTTGTATTGTTCGAAGCATATTAGCCACTGCATCTTTAAAAAATACATTGTCTTCTTGTCCCTTCATAAGTTGAGTGTAAATGTAACTGTCCGAGTTATTGGTTAATGCCTGAAAATACAAAACTTTAAGTAATAACTAAGTTTTTTGACCACAGAGGAGAGTACTGAGTCAACAATCCTGCAATAATCTTCTGTACACACTCATTTTTGTTGAGATTATTCTTTACCCAAGCATGCTGGTAATCATTTTATCAACCACATATGGATCATAGCACCTCACTTCACAAAACTTTATTTTAAAATAGTTTTGACAACATGAAATCATACCACTGTAATGTCAACTTTAATTTCCCCCAAAAAAATTACATTAGCAAGAAAAAGTTAGTAATAAATTGAAATATATGTTAAGTATTAGGGAAGGAATGGCTTAAATCAAAATTGTTGATTCCTCTTAACTGCACAATTTTTCAGTCCCTGTCACATAGTGATTAAAATAACCTACAAAGCCTGAAGCTATGCTAAAAAATTCCTGCTCCACAGTGATTATTTACTCTTATTTTGACCACTGCAACCACAGTACATTCCAGAGACTCACCTTTAAAACTAAAGCAAGCGGTACAAAGAATAGTTCTTTTGTGTGAATAAATCACAGTACATTCCATAGACTCACCTTTAAAACTAAAGCAAGCGGCACAAAGAATTGTTCTTTTGTGTGAATAAATGATAATGTACATGAACCGTCATTTAAATAATGAAGTACATTTGTATTTCCAGTTTGATCGCGTTGTATACTTCGTATAGATATACCAAATTCTGTAAATAATGGACCACGGTTCTTCCACGAATTACGAATCATGGCCAAAGGCTATGTGAGAAATATAATTATTGTGACTAGCAATGATTTATTTAATGGCTTTATATGAAGTGAGGGGCAACTCAGGGTAAATGAAACTTTCCCATAAACACCTTTATGCAAAATTTCATGTTTTTATGTTTGAGAATACCCTGTGCTTCAAACCGACAAAGTTAAAGAATATCTAAGGAATTATGAATTATTTCAAGAATTGTAGAAACGTAGTGAGAAACGCAGTGATAGATCGGATCTACCACCGGTTTTTATTATAACAAAAAATGTTAATGAAAATTATCTTACTGTACCAATTCGATTAAAGGGCCCTGGAAAAAGACTAAGTTGTTTTTTAGATTTGTACTTGGAAATAGCTGATCAATATAAAAGAAAATTTCCAAACACACCTTTTTGGTGGCCTATAGCTATGAGCAATGTTTTATATAATATATAATATGAAAATATAATAACACAGTAATGGGAATAAGAGTCATTGCCTTTTTCATTATATTCAATAAAAATGCTTCCCTCTTTACCTCCTCAGCGTTAAAAATAAAAAAAAACTCATTCAAAAATGGTATTTATATAAAACTGAAAAATTCTAGAATTGATATATTATAATTTAAACTTTTATAAAAGTAATCATCCAGCAAAAGTTCAGTGCTTCAGAACCCCAGCAGAATTAGGGACCATCTCCAAAATTTGTTACCAGGGGAAGAGTGCTGAATCAATGATCTTGCAATTGATTGGTTTCTTTGTCGCGAAAAAGCCAATCAATTGCAAGCTCATTGACTTAACACTCTTCATCATAGATTAATTTTTTTCAAAATTATTGAATTTCACTATTTTAAAGCTGCTAAGATATCTGCTTTTGGTAACGAATTTTGGAGATGGATCCTTAGAGTTTAAGTAAACTATATAAACTACAAAGGATGTTGATGCAAAATAGCATTTTCTGGATACCAAAATGCTAATTTCATTGGTCGAAATAAGAGTAAATAAACACTGTGGATGAGAGATTAATGAGTATAGCTTCATGCATTGTTGTCAAAAGTCACTTCTCAACAGTTATTATTTGCTCTTATTTTGACCACTCAATTTCTTTGATTACATACATAATTCCTTCTTGGCATAATCAACATTCGGATGATCTTTTCAATACCATTAATGATGAAATATCCTCCCCATTCTTCAGTTTCTTCATGATGATCTACAAGTTCTTTAGGTGTCATGTTCACCAGAGAGCAATTCTTTGACTAAGAAGAAATCCTTGGAAATAAAAATATGGCAAAGAATGCCTCACATTAAGTTTCGCTAAAGAAATCAACAACATAATTTTCATAAGTACATAAGTAACATCTTTTTTATCTCAGACATTTCGTCAATGTCAAAAATTTATTAACAATTTTAAGTGTTAAAAAAAAAAAAAAATTGAAATCAATTTAACTTTTTAATGTAGCGTACCGAATAGTTATGTAATAGTTATCAGATTTAAATATTACACATACGTTACATTACGCTTATTTTTTTGAGTGGAGATCCGGTTTTAGTTATTACAGCTCCTTCAAATCTATTAGAAAAGTCCATTTACTCCCACCCAAAATAAAATGGATAAACAAAAAATAAAAAGTATCAATCATTACTTTTAGAAAGAGTATCATTAATGTCCTATAATAAATGTCCAGCATACAAAAAATATTTCAGCATAATTGAACTTTGCTTACAAAGACTACAAGAACCAAAAATAGACACACGAATATTATAAATCAGGGGATAAAATAACTGCTGCCAGTCATCACTGTGGAGGAGAGATTTGTGGGATAATTCTCCAACAAATCGGCTGAAAATATTCTAAAAATCTCTTCTTCACAGTGATGACCGGTAGCTATTTTAACCTCTGTAAATAGAAATAGTACAAACATGACCAACCTTCACCATGATTGGAATTTGAGAGATAGCCTTTGTTACTTGACCTTGAATTTGGTTATCAACTTTCCATTCAAGAGTTACTGAAAGTTTAGCTTTGTATGTCCTGTGTCTTTCCCTACACTAAAAAAAGAGAAAAAATTTAATCTAAACTATTTTTAACTATTTTTCGTTCTTCAAAAAACATAAAAATCAGAGGTACGGTATTAAAAGTAGTCCACCAAATCAAGTGAAAGTTAAACCTAAGCACATAAATATGATTTGCATACTCACATTATACGTCAGTGTTTGAAAGAACACCTTTTTCAAGGTAAAATTATGTCAGGTCACTGAGGAGAAGAGTAGTGAAATTTCATATCCAGAATAAACACCCAAATTTTACATGTCAAAAGGATTTTATGTCCTTATTAAATTGATAAAGTTTCAGATCAAATAAACAATTGGAACACTATTATCAAGGTAAACTTATGTCAAGTCATTGTGGAGGAGGGTAGTGGAATTTCATATCATAGCCTGAAGTAATGCTCAAAAATAATTTCTCCACAGTGGATATGAATTGCATGCACACTTAATATATCATATATCATACATCATTACACATCATATCACTTTGAATTAATGCATTTTGTTTAAAATGTACTTATAAACCTTACACTCAATTTATTAAGTTAATGCCTAATAAATTATTTGAAAGTAAAGGTAGTTGTCATCATCTGTTACTAAAATTAATAAGAAATAAAGAATAATGAAATAGAAGAATACATATTCATTAAAACAATTTTTTATTTTATTAAAAAACTCTTCCTCTGTTGAATTGTGTATTGTCATTATATTTCCAATTCGAATTGGTATTAATTAATGTTATAAAAATCAACATAAAATTATTTTTTTATTAAAATTTTTTTCCTCTGTTGAATTGTGCATTGTATTTTAATTGTGAGTAATCATTAATGTTACAAAAAATTATACTGATGATAGTAATTTAGGTTTTATGGCCTTAAAGTGAGTACACATAAATACACATTAATATTTATTTCAAAATTGAAGAAGGAAGCTGCCCAAAATCAAAATGAAGACTTCAATTATAAAAGTTCTCAAAAAAAAAATCAAGTCTCCACTTTTAAAAAAATCCCTTTTTTGCCGATATTCGGTCCCAAATTGACAAAATTGAAAGAAAATTGGCCAGCGGTCTCATAATATTGCCTAGAATGCCAAAACCAAATTTCAGCATTGTACCACGCCTTTTCGGTCCATTGGCCCGAAAACTCAATTTGGACCTTTTTTGCCCAAAACTCAGGACCAAGCAGACGAAATAGAAAAGAATTTGACCAGAATGCTAGTACCAAATTTCAAGATGGTAGCACTTCGGGAACATGGTCTATTAAGAAAAGTAGGCCGCCGCAAAGTGATATCAATAGCCTATCCAAACTTTGTTCGGTGGGCTAAAAATGAATCAATACAATGGGACAGCAATACTTACCTCAGCAGGATAGACCCGAGTCGTTCGGGAATGAAAATCATTATCATCCACCGTAGGGACACCAACTTCAGCATTCTAAATTCAAAAGATAAAAGAAAGGTATGATAGATCCAAGCAAAATTTTGGCCTGGAATGCTATTCTAAATGTGATTGTCAAAACATTTTTGTCAGAAAAAATTTTTTAAAACATTTTTAAGTCAACTGTTTATGATTTTGGTATAATAAATTTAACTGAACATAGAAATCATAGACCAAAGACTTTTGTCTCATCTTGTCCATAATCATGTAGTTAGAAATATTCAGCAATACTACGAAGAGTTTCGCAGCAGATACATGGATAATCGAAGTTTAATCAAAATGTACCTGCTGGGTTGGGCCCCCCTGAAAATTTGGTAAGCAAATATACAATTTACAAAATTAAATACTTGCGAAAAAGCTGTTTCCGGTAATTTGCAAAATTAAATTCTTGCAAAAATCCTCTTTTTTGCGACTCGGGAAATTAAATTCTTGGGGAAATTTCTTCCCTTGAAGTATATATTTTTAAAGTCTAAGCACAAATATGAGAAAACTATTATTACTAACCCTGAAGCTTATTTCTGCTCTTTTACCATTTGGCAACTCAAACTCTTGTGGATGAATCAACTAAATTAATCAATAAAAAAAATTGAATAAAATTCATAAGCGAATAAATAGATAAATAAGTAAATAAGCCAATAATACACGACAAATAATCTGCTGTCTGATGATAACTTTTATTTTATTTCAGCATTCAAAATGAGAGCAAATGATCACTGTGGGAGAGGAATTTCTGCTAGCCTGAAGCAATGCTTAAAAAATCACTTCTTAATAGGAATTATTTGCTCTTATTTCGAACACTGTATTTCATGAAAATAAACAGTTTTACAGTCTACAGAAGACGTTGTTCTAACGTCTTTACTGCCAACTTTGAATAAGTTTTTGCCCTTTGCCTTGTTGCTGTTTGAATGAATTAAAATTTTCTTTCAGTGCCCACGTAGGCTGGAATGGTTTAAGTTAGGGGCCATCTCCAATTACATCTCCCTTCAAAAAGTAGATATTTTAGCAGCTATAAAGAAGCCAATTTGAAAAAATTAATCTACGATGAAAGTGTAGAGTGTCCAATTGATTAGTTTCTTCAGCACGAAGAAACCAATCAAATGCAAGGTCGTTGATTCAGCACTTGATTCCAAAAATCCAATTTTTTAAAAATCGGAATAATCGGAGAAAACGGATCCATCGTGTGATGAAAGCATTTTGTGTCTAAAATAAGAATAACTAATGAATCAGCACAGAAGGGTTTAAAAGCTTGCAATGTTTTTTTCAGTATGAAACCAATCCATTGCAAGATCATTGAGATGCTCCCTACGTAATCACTATGAAGGAGTGATTTATGTTCAAATATTACTCCCTAGGCACAATATGTCGACACCTACACGCTAAGCATTGTGGATTGTGGTCAAATTATTGAGATGCTCCCTACGTAATCACTATGAAGGAGTGATTTATGTTCAGATATTACTCCCCAGGCACAATATGTCGATACCTACACACTAAGCATTGTGGACTGTGGTCAAATTTTCTTTCAAGATTTCTGTAAGTATTACAGTTCACTAACTTCTTCTTCAATTTTTTCAAATTGAATGTCACAATTACCTCCTATAAACACTATACTTTGTCCATCCATATAATTTACTATAAAAGCTATTTCATGCAGCCATTTATTATCGGCCCAGAAATCTGGTGCAAATATTGTTTCATTGCCACAATGTTTACGTAAGAATAAAACTATAATAAAGATAACATTTCTCCTAAATATATACATATAATATGTATATATTATTTTGAAACTTTACAGAACTTAGTACTGATCATTGATAACTCATGACTATTAACCCAACTAAAATCCCTGTATAATGACCATGTTTGTCTACAACTGTAGGCATTTTCAAGTTTAAATAATAAGTTCAAAGTCATATAATTACTGCCTATTGCACTAAAATCATCTAAATTAGAAACATAACTGCAATGTAGTAAGTAATCTTTAAATGATTTTGGAACGTTTTAAAAATAACAGATGTCTTTAAGTTCAATTGTCACTGCCTCTACAGGTAAAATATGACCAGGAAAACTAAACAAAGATATGTTATTTTCGTTGTATTTGTAACAATAGATCATTTCAATATGATCGGTAAATTTCCAGACCAGAATCTCAAGATATTTAATATAAGCATATTTCTATGAATCAGATAACAGCGTTTGAAATAAGAGCAAATAATCACTGTGGAGGGGTGATTTTTGAGCAATGCTTCAGGCTAAAAACTCATTCCTCTACATTTTGGCATCAGGACATTGAAAAGTTAAGAAATAAGTTAAAATAAATTATATATTAAATTTTATTATTTGAACTATCCAAGATACAGGGCTTGATTGAAAAAATAACAAATAATCGATGTGAAGGAATGATTTTTAAGTATAGCATAGCTCACTCCTCCACAGTGATTATTTGCTGATATTTTTGGGTCTTGTCATAAGTAGATATAGAATTGCTATATATTTACGGATATTTACTTCTCTGCATCAGTTGGAAGACGCAAATTTTTATAATTATATAATTACAACATTTCCTCAAAATGCAGCGGCATTTTTGTTCAAAGTTGAAATTTTCAGACAGAATTTTAAATTGGAAATTTCGTATTAAAACTATTAAGATTGGGAATTGGAAAATTAGAAAGCTCGATCAAATTAAAAAACAATAACAGCTATTATCAATAATTATAATTCAGTAACTTCAGAAGAATTAATTTAAATTACAGCATCTATTTGAAGCTGGCATTTATTAGAGGAAATTTGCTCTAAGAAAGTAGTATATATATACTACTTAACAAGTGCATTTAAAGAATCTTTCTGTTTCTCCTGTTTGCTGTTTTTTCGTTTCTTTTTTGCCATTTCTGAAGTTTCCACTGCTAGTTCAGTTTTACCAATAACTTTCTTCAAAGCTGAATCAATATCGCTAAGCAGGCTTTCTGAAATGTCTTTATTTTGGACTAGTTCTTGAAGCTTGTTCAGATTTTTTTGAATAGCGCCCATTATTTTAACTCTCTTATTTAATGACATCATAGAAGATATATTTTCATACAACGTAAATTCTCTTTTTTCCTGTGGCGAATCTTTATCCTTTTTCTCATCGCATGACGTTTGAAAACGACAAACTCCAGTTTCTAAGGAATGAACTTTATGCACATGCGAACAAATTGGTTCTTGGATATCACAACTACAAGTATACATGTGTTTGCACAAACCAAAACAGACCAGTTCTAAACATCGTATTCTACAAAACATTTCTAAACATCCATCAACATTCCAATTTACTTCATATGCTTTTTGATTATCTAGGATAATCCAGTGACTATCAGATATTTTGGTCACATCAGCATCTGGGATCTGAAGTCCAGCATTATGAAAACTATAGGGGATAGCAGATAAAGATTGTTTACATTTTTGCTGCAAGTAGTTCGATTGGTCAACATTTAAGATAGCATGAAGAAGCTCATCAATAGAACAAACCTCTTTTGTATGTTTCATTGCTGTTTTTAACTGATTGAGTAAAGTTGGACCGTTCATTGCCACATGGTAACTACGAACAGAGACTTCTTGATAACATAAAGCCCATTTTTCGGGTCGATTCAAATAATTATCGACCAAGAATGTTACAAAAACAGGACAACGGTCTTTATACAGAAGAACAAAATCAGACAAAATGGAATTAAACTGCTCACGATCCAATTCTTCAACTAATGCTACAAGTGTGAAATAAACTTGATGCCTCAATTCTTCTTCCAAGGGATAATCTGTTAATAATTTTGTGAATAACATTTCATGGAGGTACCATTTTGAAAATATAAAATTTATACCATCCCCGAAAACTTTTGCAAATGCTTGTACTCCATAATCATCAAGTGTTGTCATTACAACATTAATGTTTATGTTTTTTTCAACACATCGAATTTTTATTTCATTGAAAAATAAGCATGCTACGTCATCATCTTTGACATTTGTGATGAGATGAGCAACATTATAACTTTGCAGTAAGTCGTCGATAACTTCTAGAGTCAATATATAATAAGGTATGCTTGCTGTTGGTTGTGTTAGCTCAAGAAAAACTATTTTTTCAGCGTATTGTTGAAACATTTCATTCTGCTCTTTTGTCTGCATTGCAAAAATGAATATACTGTTATCACCTTGAATGTCATATATATTAGTATCATCAACAATGAGACCCTCTGGTTTGTAGAGTAAGATTGGATTATACTCTTTAGAAGTGAGTTCTTTTAACCTATCCTCGATTAAAAGTTTATTTTCATTGTTTGGTAGATTTAGTTTCTTTTGTATGTATTGTATTCGATTTTTACGCACTAATACTTTTTGCAATGCCATAGTTTTACTTTCCGGATTCTTCGACTGATGGGCTTCCTGATGGAGTTCAGAATAAACGTCATCAACAGATTTATGTTGAAGTAATTTTGACTTTATTTCTTCTTTGACAGACTGTGGCAAAGGATGGCGCTTTGCATCTTCATATTCAATCTTATGATTATGTGATTTGATATATTTAACACTGACCTCTTCATTTTCAAGATTACGCCGAACCAGCATACGTGCAGGACATATTAGATCTTTTCTAACACTCCTTCTCTTCCGAGTAATTGTCTTACTTGGGACAGCTCTTTTGACTGTACCATCGTGTTGACAAACATATGATGCATAACTCACTGTATTAGAAATACTACTTTCATCACGTTTGGTAAAACATACAAAGTTTTCACTTTCTTCTTGTGTTTTCCATGTTAAAAATTCATCAAAGTTTTTTAAACTTTTAATTTCAATTTCTACACTGACTTTATGTTCTTTCTCTAGATGGTTCACCATTCGAGATTTGTGGTAAAAAACTTTTTCACAGTCAGGAAAAATACACAAGTTTTTTTTAGTGTTGTTTATAATATTTAAATTGTCGAATTCGGATTTATGTATTTGTCGATAATGTCTTTTAAAGTTGTCCCTACGTTTAATTTTCTTGCTGCATTTATCACAATGGAACATACCATCTTTATAAAGGTCATTAGTAGTATCAATATTCAAAGTATCCATCTCATCACCATTATTGGAAGACTCTCCACCACTATTAAGATCCTGTTGTTTCATGAGCATATGGTTCATTGCATTTAATACAGCATCAGACATCTCTTTATCAAGATGCACAACATTTTCTTCTGAAGGGTCCGTAGATTCTTGTGAAGTTTCTCTTTCTTTGGCATTCTCGACAACACTCTCCTGCAACACAACTGCGACATCTGTAGCATTTGCTTGATTTTCTTGGCATAAATTAGGTGAATTACTTGAGGCATTTGCTTGAGATATTTTACAGTAAACCTGCTGTTCAATTGTATGACCTTGACATGATGTACTGTAATCCAAAGAGGTTGAATCATAAGGTTCAGTTCCTCCTGCTTCTGAGATCATTCTTTCAATCTAAATAATATTCTAAAGAAAAAAAACATGTTATGCAGAGAAAATAGATGGAAATATCTACAGGACCAAATTCTGACAATTCATTCAAGTGGTTCATTACATATATATATAATTTGTGTTTTGCATTTGTAATGAAATCAATAGACCTTTCCCGAATTTTATAAAAATGAAAAGAACATTTCTATTTTCCAAAAATGTAATTCGAGAAAGGTATATTGTTCACAGGTTTGCAACTTCAAGATATAATTTGGATATACCAACCAAGAAAGTAAGGACCAAGGACAATTTAGATAAGGATAATTAGATTTACAAACTAATGCCTCCACAAAATAAGTTAAATTTAGTGCCTATGAAGTTCTTAAAATAAGAACAAATAATTACAGAGGATGAGTGGTTTCTACGGATAGTTTTAAGCTTTATAGCCTGAAGCTCAAACTCCACTCCTCCATTGATGATTTGCTTTTATTTTAAACTGAAGCGGTATGTGAACTAACAAGACTTAGAGACCATCTCCAAAATTTGTTTGCAGAAAGAGTGTTGAATTCACAGTCATGCACCTTTGTACCCAATTGCAAGCTTATTTACTAACACTATTTATCGTAGAATAATTTTTCTCAAATTTTCAAATTTGCTAGTTTATGTATTTGGTTAAATGATTGCAACTTAATTATTCGTTTGTCTGGTAAACTTTAACTTTTTCTTCTTTCTGAGTGTCCTTCTGGTTTATTATTTTCTCATTTCAACATAATCTCTAGTTGTTAATGCTGCTTGCCTTGTACCAATTGTTTTTGTCGAATTTTCAAATTTATCGATTTTGGCTTTTTTAAAGATGCTAAAATATCTTGGAACTTTGGGGATGGTTCCTTATAACTGAACTTAAAAGGCGAGAAAAATGAATCAAGCGTTTAGAAATTTTTCGCAGGAATTAATTTTCACCAATGAGAAAATTCAACTTTTTGGGGGGATTTTAAAAATGAAGGAAACATTGCACTGCATCGACATTTGAATATCTTATGATTATAGTCATGCATTTTGCCCTAATAATCATCCTTGCTGACCTCTTCTTGAAACTGGTCGAAGGCGTTTCGCTGGAAGTCTTACTTTCCTTAAGGTACATAGAATTTAGAGATAAACTACGTTATGATGGCTACCCATAATTATCAGTCCCCTAAACCTTTTCCAAGAAATGCAGATTCAGGGCATAGTGGGACAATTTTTAGAAATAACAAAGGACTATCTATTTACTTATTTGGTATACCTGCTGGGTAACCAAATAAGTAAATGATAGATGGATCGATGGATGAATACTTACCCTGAAGCTTTTCAGCAATTCATTTTAAACCAATTAATCAGCTTTACTTATAAATAAATTTTACTAAAAGTGTCAGAGAAATATATTATAAGGCAGATTGGCATACCAAAATATACAGAGAAAGAAGTTCAAATTCACCAATGACATTACGCTTTGGTTTAAAACTAGAAGCTAGAATGTAACTGCTGGCCATCACCTGTGGAGAAGTGTTTATTTGAGTAGTTTTTTGATTCATGGCTGGAAACTATATTATCCCCAAAAACACACTTCCACAGGTAATGACCAGTCGTTACGTATTCTGGCTTGAATTACATTTTTATTTGCTAGGAACCGTGATCGAAGTCAACTTTCTTCCGACAACTTGTTGTAATACTAAATCTTAGTTACTTAAAATACCTTCCAAACAAACTAACTTGTCGTACTCTGCCTGGCAAAACTTTCTTAGATCAGTGTTCAAAATAAGAGCAAATTCACTGTGAAGGACTGTTTTTTGAGCACCTCTTCAGGCTTTCTATCCTGAAGCAATGCTCAAAAATCTATTCTCCACGGTGATTATTTGCTCTTATTTGAAACACTATAAATGGTCAATTTCAAAACAATTTGTGGCAATAAACTGTCACAGTAAATTCAGTTATTAAGCATACACTTTCATTCCTTGAGACTAAATCCTGTATATGAAATTTTACCAAATGCAATAAGAAAAATGTCAACAATACTAAAAACATCATTCATACATTGCACAGGGGATAGAATAGGTAGAAGGTGATGTCAAGCCTTACGATAACTGCCAGACATTACCAGTGAAGAAGTGTTTGTTAGTATAGTATAGCTAGACAGCTGAAAACTACATTAAAAACACTCCTCCACAGGTGATGTCCAGCAGTAACTTCAACGTTTGGATGTGGATGTTGACCATATCGTACAAACTCATTCTGGTATGTACATGGTATAATTACTTTCACTTTCGGTCTTCACAGTTATACCCCATAAAAAATCCAGTCCTCAAGTTAAAAGGACACACACAGGGGATAAAGTATGTACAATATCAATACTTTGTGAGCAAATGTTTTTCAAAGTCTGCAGTAAAGACGCTAGAACAATGTTGAAAACGTTGTTCTAGCGTCTTTACTGCAGAATTTGAACAAAGTTTTTCCTACTGGGTAAACAAGGAGGGAGGTTATAGCAACTGGCAACAAACTTGCAATTGATTCAATGGCTGTTACAAATGAACCATACTAGATCCATTATTTATAATGCAGTGGTCTAAATAAGAGTAAATAATTACTGTGGAGGAGTGATTTTTCAGCATAGTTTCAGGCTTAGTAACCTGAAGCTATACTCAAAAATCACTCATCCACAGTGAATATTTACTCTTTTATCGACAACTCAGGAACGTCAACTGTAATGACAACTCAGGAATGTCTATGACAATAATCGCAACGAAGGTTTATAATTATGTTCATAAAGAAACTACAACAAAAAATTATTAACATTTTCATTAACTCAAACAGATTAAATTCAGGGCTAGGCGCAGGTCAGTATATGTTCAGGCTATAAATTGACTGGTTTCAAGACTAACAACAGAAGTAGCATTTGAAATAAGAGTAAATAATCACTGTGGAGAAGTTCTTTCTGAGCATTGCTTCAGGCTAGAAAGCCAGAAGCAATGCTCAAAAATCCCTCCTTCACAGTGATATTTGTTCTTATCTCAAACAGTAGGTAAGATTAATGGAATGAACACACTAGACTACTGATGGGACTTAGTCAGACCTGACAGAAGCATGCAAATCCTGGTGCAAATTATATTTGTCATACTCATGACGAGTGATGAGGTCCAAAAGTTTAAAATTTATCGAAGATTTGGAGAAACAATAGGTGGCATAAAATAAAATAGCAAAATAGTATCAACAAACATGATTGGCTTATTTCCTGAAGAACTAATCAATTTGCTGACATGGATGTGATAATTAGAAAATGACAGTCAAAGAACCTGCAATTGATTTGTTTCATTGGTGCAAAGAAAACTATAAATTACAGGATCATTGACTCAAATTATTCTTTACACAGATTGTATAAATTAGTTGATAAATCAATAACTTAATGGAACAACAATCACCATGGATGAGCAATTTTTGAGCATAGTTTCAGGCTATAACCTAGTGGGGAAACGCTACTTCGAAGAACAAGTTTTTCACCGCTGGAAAGCCTGAGTAATAGTGTGCAACATCCCTCTGACCAAATAATCTCTTGACCCCCCTCTAAAATAATATTTTTCAATATTTTTTTTTTTACGGTAAGTGAAATAGTTAAGTATAGATATTGATGATTAAAATGAATAATCTTAAAAGAAAGATATGTCATCTGTCATTCATATGTCATCTATATAGTTCCTTAAAGTTTATGGAAGTTACTAACAAATTAGATTTTTCTCTTAGGTATTAACTGAAACTCATAATGTAAACACTCTCTGTTGCGGGGGGGGGCGGGGGG